>BMAO01031990.1:0-205562 GCA_019973975.1 Trichonephila clavata | reverse complement strand
AATGCGTTGAAGCCTCCCCCATTGAGACAACGCAAATAATTTTAGGTTCATAATATATGGACAAAAACAATCCGTAATAACTTCAAGTATTCCATAAACAGAAAGCAAATGAAATCTGTTTGTAAAAGTTTTTTTATGCATATTTATACATATTTTTTTTACAAAAAAAATCATACCTTAAGAGAACCAGGACATCATATACTTTCAAAAAATCGATTTTTCAATTTTAGTTCTAAAACATATTGCATATTTTTCTGAACCTAAAAATGTATAATACTTATATGTTTGTCGATAAAATAGCCCTAAAATATGAAAAATAAAAATGTAAGCAAATGACCACGCCCCTTTTGACTCTTAGTTTTTTTACTTTTTCTCAAAAGCATATTTTTTTTGCATTTAGGTGCATTTAAAAAAAAAACTATTGCACTATAAGAATCCAGATTTTTTATACTTCTATACAAGATGCCTATGCATATAGTGAACTACTTTTTTTCTATTAAAATAGTGCTTAAATTTTTAAAAATGGTTTTATGCATAAAAAAAGCAGAAAAATAGAAATTTTCCAAATTTCAAAGTTTTATAATTTCTTTAAAGAAACTATACTAAATTTTTACTAAAAAAATAGTCTTTGTGTATTACTAAAACTGTCTTTTGTGTATTGTTTTATATATGTATAAAAAATATTTTGCATAAAGAAAGATACTTTTTTAAAAAATGGTACCTAAACATAGGTATGTATTATGAGTTCTCAAAAATTATGTATTACTTAAATTAAGTAGGAAAAGAAACTTTTGAACTAAAAAGTTATTTTTGTAGTTCTACAGAATAATTAAATTATCTTTATTAAGAACGTAAAACATCTAAGTTCTATCGAACATTTTAAAAGATATATATCTCATAAACAAAGGGTCTTAATTTTGGCATTTTACACTTCCGAGCATGTCCTGGTCCCCTTAAGTGTAAACGGTTAAACATATTAGAAATGTGTGCTTTCTCATTTCTTTTTTTTAAAACCAGACTGAGGCGCAGCACAATGCGTGGCAGGGTACAGCTAGTCAGAAATAAAAGATATTCAAGAAGTAGAGCGCTTTGTTCGTATATTTTAAAGCAAAAAATATACAGTTTATTTTTCTTTGAATTAACGTAATTAAAACAACTTTCCTTTTTTTTAAAATTGCCCCTACAAGTATCCTATTTTACTTCATGTAAGTATTAATATTATATATTTTAGGACAAAGTCTCTTAATACTGTGTCAATTTGTAGTTTTTAAAGAAATCTGATTTACAATTACTACATAACAGTTAAAACACAGTTATTCTCAAGAAATCATTAGAAGATTAAAGTTATCAACTTGGAAATTTATTACAGATTTGAAGATTGAGTCGAAAGAGATTGCCAATTGCTTCACACATAACGAGTACAAGCAGAATAAGCAGAAATCTTGTATGTAGACCAAATTTGGAAAATTTTCTAACAGTTGTCAAGTGGGTTGGTTAAAAAGATGGGATACTTTTCAATAAAATTTTTGTTCGACGCCAACTACAATAGTTTTATTTCTGGTAATCCTATTTGAAGCTAACACGTTCTTTTCACTCTTTTGTTACCTTCTGCGCTATCTGTCCCAGTCTTCCTTCATGTGCCATTTTTTGTTGTGGTTGTTACTTGCTTGGAAAATGAGTGGAAAGAGAAATTCGTATATGGCAAGTGATTGTTGACCTATGCCTCGAGCTCTGGAGGAAAAACTCGCTGAACAATGAACAAACACATTCAGACATCTTGATGAGGGATGAACTCCGATTCTGACACAAATTTTGCATGATTTGTGTGATTTTTTTTTCTTTTAAAGTAAAAATTTAATTCGAAATATCAAGTTATAAAAATTGAGTCTGTGAATAAGTTAGAGTTATATTTACGTCACACAACGAAGCTGCACGAGGATTGTTGGTGACGGATCTTGAAATTTTGAACCATGGGCAAGTGACGAGGACGACACCTGAGTTGCTACTTCCCTCTCCTAACTTCCACACCACACCTATGGGAGGACATATGAGTCTCGACCAGTAGCTCACACATGAATTTTTCAAAGGGGGAGGGGTTCAGGATCAAAAGTCCACTATTCTTGTATCATGCTCCAATACGCCACCCAACATATTCTTCTGATTTTGCTGATTTTCAGGAACAAAAACAGTAAAAAATTAATTATTGAATGAATAATTAGCATTAATTAATAAAATTAATTAGTAATAAATACTTAACTAGATTTTACGTACTATATACATAGGATTATAACCAATCGAAAAAAATCAAGGGCTTTAGTTGGTCCGGAACCGATGGCTCCCTCCCCTTGTGTGTGTCACTGGTCTCGACATATTTAATGTGCATTGACATCCTCTACACGGCAGGTCTTCAGATGTACTAGGCTCGAGCTCATGAAATGCCAGCCACGAATCCGTGACCTTGACCTACCGCGGCCACGTTAAAAAGTTTAAGTTGTTTACAAAGGTCAATCGAAAAATGTTTTTTACTTGAATACATTCCCCCAGAGGCGTAACGAAGAATGCTAGCCCCCCCCCCTCGCAAAATCAGGTTTTTGGCCTCAAGCTGGATCTCACGCATGATTGTAAAACCATAACACAACATAGCCTTTGGGGCCCCCTAGAACCCTGCCACCCTTGTGATATGGGGGGTGCACGTTACGCCACTGCATCCCCCCCCCCCAGATTAGCGGTTCCGTATACAAGACGAACCCTCTACTTTAACTTTCAAAAAATTTCCGAAAATTCTCGGCTTTTATAAAGAATTATACCATAGTACTTTTATAAAGTAAAAGTATATACATATGATTTTTTTCCCTTTGAAATGTTTCGCTTTTGAGCATCATAACTTGATTATATTTAAAAATTACGAGGTTCGAAGTTTTTAAATATAATCCTTCCGGTAGCCTTCGTGAACAAGCAATACACTTCAGAGTGTGGGAAAATTGCCTCAAGACAACATACTCCCACGAAGGGGGGGGGGGACTTCACCAATAATGAAGTATTTATTCTAAGAAATGAAACCTTCTCCTCTCTTCAAATTCTTCCGATCATTCTGGAATTGACAGTTAATCATGACTAGGTTGTAAGCCAGCTCCGTGTAAAAATTCCCTTTCCGTCAGAAAACCCCCGGAAATTCCACTTTTCTCTATATTTTCCCGAGGGGTCGCTTAACTGTAGGCTAAACTCATTATTTACCGCTGTAAATTCACTGTGACATTACTCAGGAAAGGCAAATACAAAGGAAGCTTGTAAAAGTATATGGTAATTGTTACTGGGGGGCAACGGGTGGCCAGTGGTCAATCTAAGTGGGTGGCAGGTGGTCACTCACAATGGGTGGTAAGTTTCTGGTATTTCCGTTTCTTCTTTGCTTTGCTATATAGATTTATTTTATAGGAAGATATTCTTGGAAGGAAGATCCTTATTGACTTAACAATATTTATTTAACATAGGGATACCGAAACCATGTCCAGCGGGGTTTCTGCGGTCTTACTTGGAATTCATGGTGGTCTGCTTTCGGACATGTTAGATATTTGAAGTTCATTATTATGTTACAAAGTTTCACGTTGTTTTAAGCATTTATTTGTTTTTTACATAAGAGTTTCACATTTGAAGATGAATGTTTTTCTTTTTTTCATTTGATTCTTACATTGTTTAATTAATGACATACGTAGTTAATACGTTTTTTTTGCTCAGTTTCGTATAGCAATACAGATAAACTGCCAGTTGTTTTCGATTTTTTGATTTGATGATATTTTTTATCCTTTTTCTTTACTGCTTCAGTTAGATACCAATGAACTACACTGTGTGCAAAAATAAGGACAATCAAAAATTAATATCAGTGAAGAAGAGCAGAGGACAAAAGACAATCAGGAGAAGTGAGGTGAGTACGTAGCAATCTCAATATAGTAGACGTAATGGGGAGTGCTGATAGTAAAGAGTTGTCGGTGAGATTAATTTGCAAAAGATGCACACAAGCAGTTAATCACACCGATTGCTGCTCAGCGAGAATGGCGATATCATCTGTTAACGACATCTGATGCTTTACCTAGGTCGAATCATGGAATTGGGAAGGTCGCGTGTGACAGTGTGGCTGCGAGTTCGGATGCTCACAGCATCGTTTCCGACTTTGAAATTTCAATACAGGAACAGCTATCGGGTTCAGTGGTCGTCACGAGAACCACACCGAATGACCGTATATTGCTTACAGCAGAAAAAAGCCAGACAGCGGGAGAAACTAGACAACGAACAGGCGATGACGATCGATATCGCGTTTTACCGTGGCCAGGCTGCCGTGGTGGTCTGTTGCACGACGCTGTCGGTGGTCCTAACGCTGCCATCGGAAGGCGTTTCTGTGGGCGGAACGGATTGGAGGACATGATGGGGACGAGTTCTTTACAGTGGAGCAGATTCAGTTGAGTACGTTCTCATGCATCTCATTGGAGAGGCGGGGAAGCGCAATCATCTGAACATTGAAGGGACAGGTTGGAGGGGCGGTGTTTGTTGGGGAGGCATCATGTTGTAGTCGTACAGACTCACATTTACGCAGGTTCAGTCAAGGACCCGTTATTGTAAGAGATTTTCTTCATTGTGGTCTTTTAGAGCCTATGGTGCAGTTTTTCATGGACAATGACCATGTCATCGCAGTAGTGCGAACGTCTTAGAGAGTGATATTGACTATGATTGCTGCACGATTCCGATTATTCATGGCATGTATGGATTTTCTGGCAGACGTTGGCATCGTACCTTACCATTGATTCGGGCTTCGATTGGGTGCAAACGAATCACAATGCTCAAAACTATGACACCTATTCTCAGCAGACGCTGTAAACTGCTAGAGTCAGGGGATATATTACAGACGATATTTCTGCTGGAACCATAGATTTCGCTTCAGTCGCATTGCGCTCATGTACTTTTAATAAAGCTTCTTTTTATCCTTGATTTTTCTTTAGTAGTTTGCTTATTATCATGTTTAGTATTATTTCTATTATGTTTATTTATGTTTGTATTTTTTTTTTTTTTTTTTTTTTTACGTTAGTATATAATTCAGTTATTTTATAGAATAACTAGGTATTTCATGAAATAAGTAGACAAGTCAAAGTATATAATAGATGAAAAATTTCACACTTTACCTAGTTATTCTATGAAATAACTAGTTATTCTATAAAATAACTAATGATAGACCGTTAAGGAGTGAAAAATAAACAATTTCAAAAGCTATTTTATAAATTAATTGATCATAAATAGCTAAAACCTCTTCGAAAAATACATTTTATCCCTATTGCGGATAATTAATTGATAAATAATAAGGAAAAGCAGATGATACAACTTATTATTGCCCATATCGCTAACATTAGTTTTGCATCTGTTACTGGCACAATTAACTTTTCTACTCTTTGAACTCAAGGGTATCATAATGCTAGAACAGGGATGGCGAACCTTTTTGAGACGTGGTCAAATTTTGTTTTTATTTTTTTAAATACAAGCTCGTGGGTCACTAATGCCCTTTGCTCCACAGTTAAGTTTAAAATTTTTAACTGAGTATTTTTAAAGCCAAGCATGTTTAAGCTTAACGGGTAAAAATGGGAGTGGTTTGACTATTTTAAAGTTTTTAGTGGGGTTAAAAATTCCTAAAATGTTTGGTGCAAATGGCAATAAGTGTTTGAATGAACAAGGAGTAACGAAAATTACATACAATAGATATTACGAAATATTATTTATTAGTATCTATATACATATCCTAATAATATTATAAATGCGAATGGGAGTTTGTTTGCTACTTTTTCCCGCTTAAACTACTAAACAGATTTTGAAAATTCTTTCACCATTGGAAAGCTACATTATCAGCTAGTAACATAGGGTATATATTTTATTTTTCTTTAAAATCAGCAATGTCGGGCTACATTCTAAAAACATTTTTTTTCTACAAATTCTCCTTTTGAAAGAGATTTCCCGGGGTGTGCAATGAAAGGGGCAACTTGGAATTATTGAGAAAGGACGAAACTTCATGGGAAACGATCGCTGTACGTCACTGAGATTGATGAAAGATTCTTTAAACACTAACAAAGAAATGAACCATTCTGCATGAAGATTTGGGCAAAAAGAAAGTGTGTGCTAAATTTGTTCCACACACCTTAACCCTTGAACAATAAGCAATGAGTAGTGGAAATTACAGAGAAATTCTTTAATTTTCCATTGTAACAGTTGTGGGGGAGGTGTTCTAACTGGCACCCCTCTCTCTCTCTGTCCGGCACGTCTCTAGGTGTGGGGGGAAACAAAGCATCCCCAACAAACTCCATAATAACAATTAGATTTATTCAGACTTTGAACACACACTTAAACAATCACAAGTGAAATTATAAGAAGAAACCTAGGAGCGATATCTAAAGCGTCGATTATTCCTAATATTCAATTCTAAGTAAACCCGACTACCAGAAATATATAAGGAGAATAAGGCCTAATGCACACCAATAGCTAATTCTGATTCTACTATCTTAAATCTTCAATATAATAATTTAATCTCACCAATTACCTTCTTAACGCGCGCTAGGTTTGTGAAGTAAATACTTCAGTGTTCACACTTACTTGACAGCTTCACGGCTCCTTCTCTCTCACATCTACAAAACCTAGACTTTATATAGTCAAACTAATTTACATATATCTCGTGTTCTTCTTGAAAGGCTGTGAATTAATGTAAATGATAGACCCAAAGTTTCCCCAAGAGGATTAGTAGGAAATATCTCGCGAATAGACCCGTCACACAGTTGATGAATCCTATTGTTTCCAATATCATTCTGAAACAAGCGGGAAAAGTATAGAATGGAAGCCACAAAATATACCGCAAGCCAAAAAAATCAACGAAATTTCCATCCAAAATCAAAACAATGCCCATTACATTCTTCGATAGTAAGGGTATTTATTATCCTCAAAAAACATTTTCTGAGTAGACAAACAGTTATAGGTCAGTACTACGTAGCTGTTTTAAAGCAGTAAAAATTCATCGTATTCGTTCGGAATATCGGACCGAAAGCAGTTGGTGTTTGTTGCACCCATTCGCACCTCCCTAACTGTTCGTTGATTTTTAGCAAAAAATAATGCCTGTATGTTGAACCATCCACAGTATTGACCTGATTTAGCCCCACATGTGACTCTACTCCTTATTCTCAAAATAAATTTAAAAGGGTGAGGATATTTCGACCCTACAAGTAGCTTCAATGCATAGTTTTAAGGACATTCCGCAAAGGAATTTACAACAGGCGCTTGATTCATTAATAAATCACTGTAACAAGTACATTAAAATAGGAGGATCTTATTTTGAATAAAAAACAAAAACTGAAATTAATTTCTTTTTACAGACCCTGTCTTAAAACTTATTTGACGCTCTGTGTAATTATCAAACCATTCAGCTTGATATGGCCTGGAACATGTATGGCTTGTTTTTAATTTTTTAACCGCCGTCATAGTTCAGGGCTACAATTGAAAATGTTTATATTTAGAATATAATAGTGTGAGAATAAATTTTGTATTGATATACAACATACACATCAATACACATTACTTTTAAATGCGTTCGAAATGGATGCCGTTAAGTTCAGCACTGGTACTGACTGGTACAGGAGCGCCTTAAATTGCGAGCCAAAAATTGCAAGTACCGAGAATAACAGACACATGCATTGCGCCCATTGGCGCCTGCCAAGGTGAGGGGAGAATACTAGTGCTATGGATGTCTCTCTCTAAAAGCATAACGGAACATAACCTTACAAATGTGTATTTTATCCAAAGAAAGTGCTTTAAATATGGTTTTTTATACTTTGGTTTGTCGATTTTTTTTCCAACAAACAAAATGTGAGTAAAATTATACACTTTACTTGATATTTTGTAAACACCTTTGCCTTATTTCAAATACTGCACACTTTCATTTACATTTGTTGCCATTTGCGTAAATTTGGAGCTGTAATGATCAAACTGAAGGTTTGTTTTTGTGTCAATGCAGTGCTTGACAAAAATACAAATAGAATATAAATAATCCACACAAATTAGAAAATCTAAATAAACCCGCGTAAACAAACAAGTGTTTGCCTTGCAATCGTGGGTCAGTTAAGTAGCTTAAGTGGGCCAGTGTCTGACCCACGGGTCATAGGTTCGCCATCACTGTTCTAGAGTAACCAATAGTCACATAGTCACGTGGTACTTTTTTCTGCGCTGTTTTAGCACTTTTTACTTCTGCTATCAGTGCAGCACTTTTTTTCTTGTCTCATACTTATTTAATAAAGATTCAAATCTCTCGCTTTGAATCTTTCTTATTTACAGATTAGACTTCCACTCCTGTAGAAATAATTGCTTGATAAGAGGTTGCAAAAATATTTGTTAATAATCCGAAACGTAAAACGCTCTGGCATATATACACCGACAATGAAGCGTACACACACACACACACACACGCGCCATTGCAAAGCAGCTATAAGCAGTTCAAAACTGATTAAAAACAGCTAGAATCGTTTCAAAGTACTTTCGAGTGCTGTATTTCATACTTAAGCCGATCAAGTAATTGTTATTCTATAGAATACCTAGTTAAGTCGTATAATTCAATAATTTTATGTGCTTTAACTGTGACTTGTCCCTTTATTTCATGAAATACCTAGTTATTCTATGAAATAACGGATTCATACTTTAGCTGTAACATATATACAATGAAATAAATGTTTAACGCGAAAACGCTTTAGAAAAAATATTGGTAAACACAAAATATAACAAAGGTCCAAAGAAACTGCAAATTATTTTCATGCATATTTTTTCTCTTAACACAAAACGAAAACAGCTTAACATGAAAAAAGTTTGCTTTTGGATATGAACACTTAATGAGATGTTTGAGAACATTTCTGTATTATTGTACTGTCTTTCTGTATCATCGGAAGAAATCATTGCAGTAAATGATGATAATTTGTGCACGGTCCCAATTATATAGCAAACAAAGACATTTTGGAGTTTGTTCAAAGCTCAAAAAATATTTTTGAGGCAGATTCCAATAAGGAAAATGAAAAGAATAGTGCTACTACTTTTCTCACACACGTTATCCAAAATGAAGAACATCATGAAAAATATGCGCAGTTATTTAAACACACATTCCATACTGGTGAAATGAATAACAAAGTGGATGACATCAAACAAAGTGTTCACAAATTGACGCTAAGAAAGACAGTCCAAAGAAAAATATCAAATTATTTTCCAAATACTCAATAAATGTTTTGTTTTTCAAAAAACTTGTATTTACTTGTATTTATTTTCTTTTATCTACTTGCGTCTTGCGTATTTTACTTCTAGTATTTATTTTTACTTCTTTTCAAGAAACTAATTAATTTTATGGCTATTGCACCTGTTCTAATATTTATTTGACTCTAAAATACAGTTTTCCACACAAAACCTGAAATTCGTTCATACTTTTCATTATATTGTTTTACTTACTATTAATTTTTAAATATTTCTCTGAAAGTTTTTATTTCTATTACATTTCGCTATGTTTAAAATGTATTCGCACTATACCATCTTAACAATTTAATACAAGTAATTAAACTTGATTCGCAAAAATGTATTTATCCTTGTAATTCGGTAATCGAATCTGTTCTAAGATGGGGGGAAATGTGTCCGCTCAAACCACGATGAGTTTCAAAGTGTCCGCTCAACCCTCGAAATGTTATGTGTCCGCTCCTGCCAAGACACCCTACCACTCAGCCATTGGTCTTCAAAATGTACTTTAATAAAGTTAATTTTGGTAAACATATAATTTTCTTTTTATTTTCTTTTTTTGTAATATTCTTTAACAAGAAAAAAAAATTCAGTCTCTTCAGTTTCGTGTTAAACAGCCTTGATCAAGGGGCGCTAATAGAGCCCTCTTTTCCTCTCTTGTGCACGCGCATGTATGTAAATGGCTCTTAGATACCTGAATTAACTTGTTTTATATATATACTTACAAATTGACTCTTCTTTCTGAAAAATTTGCCAGCCTTTTCATAAGGTATATCAAATAATTTATAGAAGCCTATTGATAAGATCAACTAAATCTTGAGATTAATAACAACTATATAGCATGAAGTCCGCCATTTTCTATCGAAACCACTGTAATCTGTATAACTAGATATTATTTTAACACGGTTATGAAAATTCTACGCTCGAGACTTACACAATAATATATTTTTTTCTGGTAAAGGATCTTTGTATTTATAATCGTTGTGTTTGTCAACTAAGATTATGATACACACTTTAACAGAATATTTCAATTATTTTCTGTGTTAATGTTAAATTATTTAAATATCCACACTTTAACACTGATTTATACTGATAATTCGACTATGTTAAACAAGTAAAATATAATTTTAATAAATTATTTTCAATCATTTCCATCTTTATATTTTTAAATTTGAATTTAGTGTGTAAAAGCCAAATATTAAATTAAAATCAATAATAATTTTTAAAAGAAATAATTAGTTATAAGCCATTGAGGTAACCCGTCTTGAGTGAGCCCCGAACCAAAATTTCTTAGGAGCCCTTTTTTGTACAATAAATATATAAATGATTGAACTAATAAAACTTATTTAAAAATGTTCCAAGCATCACACATGTTTGCGCCCCCTATAGTCTGGGGGCCCCGTGTCATTGATGTGGCTGATATGGGGGTAACTACGCCCCTGTTATATTTCGTTTTGGCTTATGTTTTTTTATCGAAGTGCCCCATTGCAGTTCATTTTAACTTTTTAAAGCATAAATCTACTTGTTGATGAGTAAAACATATGTTATAACAGTGCTTTTATGTAAGCTCATTTTGGGCCCTGGCCACAGAAGATCTACGGGCTCCATTCGCACTGGCGGATCGAAATTTATTACCAGGTTAAGTCCTGCTTATCCGGGCTCTTTCACACGCTTCCGGGCCCCGGGCCCCTGCCCCAAGAGCCTAATGGATAAACCGGCACTGTGTTATGATACTAAATGTTTCCATTCCCTTACAGTGAAAATATAAACTATCTTGATTCATTCAAAATTTAAAACTAACAAAAAAAAACCGCAAAAGAAGGTTGGAAAAAAATTCACAAGAAATTTTAAACAACATAGAAATAAGTTTGAATACAAGGTAGTGTTTGAATAAAAGGTTATGTATACTGGATATTATCTCGTTTCTTATGTATCCATTGAATTTGACATGAATTACAATTGGTACTACTAACAAACCAATACATAAAAAACAAAATACTTTCTAAAAGAACTGCTTAAAACTATCCACCGCACTTCAACAAACACTCCAAATCGGCAATACCTCGGCAATCGGAACGACGCACCCCCCATTTCAGGAAAAGAGAAGCAGGAAGAACCTCAAATTATCCCACGAATTAACCTCAAGGGGTCCCTGGTGGGGGCCTTAATAGCTGACAACTTGACCACTCCATTCATTAATTGGCTTCGTCGTTCTGCTATCGCTTCCCAACCGGGCTCGATAGCATCTCCCGTGGAGCCAGACTACTTAAGAGGGGGTGATCCCCGGGGTAAGAGGAGTGTAAACAAAGGTGTCAGGGGGCGGGGGACCACCAGTGTAGGCCCTGCGGGGTGATTTACGGTAGGTGGCGGTCCTTGGCGCCGTAAGGCTCTTGGGAAATGGAGCGGAGATCTCGCCTTGTTTTCTCGTTAGAGCACTGTCTTCTTTCTGCAGATGGTGGGGAGTAATTGAGATATCTATCGCAGAGAGCTACCCCCTCCCCCTCTGCTTCGAAATGTTGCATCATCGATCCTTAAGGAGTTCAATGGTTCATGCAAAATGACGTCATGATGATTGAACTTCCGTAGGTTTACTATTGACGATGATTGGTTTGATTGAGGTGAGACTGTGTGTGTGACTACGTTCGGAACAGTGATTTTGAAAAAACGTACACATGAAATTTTTTTTTATATTTAGTGTCAGTTGAATTAGAAGAGAGGCGGGTAATCGATTTGGCTGGAAGGCCATAGAGTGGAAGCGGAAGAGGTTGCGTGGCAGGAGCGGACACATAACATTTCGTGGTTTGAGCGGACACATCCCCCCCCCCATCTTAGAACAGATTCGATTACCGAATTACAAGGATAAATACATTTTTGCAAATCAAATTTAATTACTTGTATTAAATTGTTAAGATGTTATAGTGCGAATACATTTTAAACATAGCGAAATATAATAGAAATAAAAACTTTCAGAGAAATATTTAAAAATTAATAGTAAGTAACAATATAATGAAGGGTATGAACGAATTTCAGAAATTTTGTGGGAAAACTGTATTTTAGAGTCAAATAAGTATTAGAACAGGTGCAGTTGCCATAAAATTAATTAGTTTCATTAATGTAAGTAAAAATAAATACTAGAAGTAAAATACACAAGATACAAGTAGATAAACGAAAAATAAATACTAACTAACCTTTATTATAAAGACATAAATATCATTTACCATTGGATTTAGTCCAATCTAGTTACAAAACTTATATATATTTTTCTAGATTGTTTGATGTTTCGAATTCTTTTAGGATGTTTTCAATTCTTTCAAATTTTGCATATGCTTTTTTCCTTTTTAATCGAGGGTTGCCTAATTCTCTGGATTTCAAATTAAAAGACACTTTTTGTGTTTCTTCTTTTAGTATTTTAACTAATAAGTGTTAATTTGAAATCCAGAGAATTAGGCGACCCTGTGGAATAAAAAGGGGAAAAAATATATGCAAAGAATTGAAAACATCCTAAAAGAATTCGAAACATCAAACAATCTAGAAAAATATCTAAACTCTTTAAGTTTTGTAACTAGGTTGGACTAAATCCAATGGTAAAGGATATTTATGCCTTCATAATAAAGGTTAGTTAGTATTTGGTTACTTGTATTTTTCTTTTATTTACTCTTGTATCTGTTTTGTACATTTTACTTCTAGTTTTTATATATTTACTTACATTAATGAAACTAATTAATTTTATGGTAATTGCACCTGTTCTAATATTTATTTGACTCTAAAATACAGTTTTCCATAATTTTTAAATATTTCGCTGAAAGCTTTTATTTTTATTACATTGCGATAAGTTTTTAAAGTGTATTCGCACTTAATGTCTTAAAAAATTAATTCAAATTAAATTTGATTGGCAAAAATGTATTTATTCTTGTAATTCAATCAGCGAATCTGTTCTAAGATGGCGGGGGGGGGGATGTGTCCGCTCAAACCACGACGAATTTTAAAGTGTCCGCTCAAACCACGAAATGTTATGTGTCCGCTCCTGCCACGCCACCAGCGGAAGATATCGGGTGCCGTACTTTTTTTAAATTATTGCATTCATTAGTTAACTTTGCATCTCCTCTGAAAAGGTATAAATAGAACCATTAAAATTAATTAATATAAATTAAGTAAATTAGTGGCAGTTTTATTTCAGTTATTTATTGTGCTTATTTTTTATAATATATTGCTGAGAGCACGTTTAATTCAATTCCTAATATTAGTTCATTCTCTCTCTCTCTCTCTCTATATATATATGTATATATATTTAATCCATAAATATATACAAAATATATATTTCATAAATATATATAATATAACTATAGTCAAGATAGAGAAATATTAGTCATTGTAGTACTATAGCAAACTCCTGGCCTTAGGAACCAAGACTGCAGGTTTAAACTAAGTTTTGCGGCTAGCCAACGTTCACCTGTATTTGCCAATACTCTGGGTCATATAATTAAAGGAATAGTAAGAGAAATTTAACTATTACAAATAAAAATAAAATACTATTTATATATAACGATAAAATGAAAGCCTAATATTAATTACTAGTATATGTTAAAAAATGCAAAAAAACTAGATGGTAAAACCTACTACGAGAGTATAGCAACAAACCATGCTTCCTGCATGATAGAAACAAGTATAGTAGTACAGCATAAAATTAGTAAGTTATGATAAAATAATATTAAGTCTATATATATACACATTTAAAACCCCTATATATCTTGTTAAAATTTTCAATCGTTAATAAAATACTTTCTATTCATCCATTAAAGTTCAAATATATATCTTTAAACTTATAGTGGATGACACTTGGTGTTAATACAGTTTTTTCAAATATTAATTTTCAATTCAAATATTAAATTTCAAATATTGTTTTTTCCCCTCTGATAGACAGTTCACAGTATTTCCCATGTGGGCTAGTCTCAATTTTTGTTTCGTAAAATTTAAAGAGTACAAAAGTTGTCACTGCGTTGTGTGCATTTTTCGTATTGTTTGAAAAATGAACTTTTGTATGTAAAATTTTTCCAAATTGTGGAAAACATTTGTTTGATTGCATTTGTTTTGCTACACATTAAGAACAGGCTTTATATGTGAGATCACTTGTATTGTTTGTTGTAATATATTGTATGTTTGAAAGTGTAAATATTTTTTTAATTATTAAAATGTATAAGTATTATCTGGTTTCGGGACGCGGCGTAATTAGGATAACTAACCATAACATTAACAGCGCAGCGCGATTGGCTAGGAGTTTTTGTAAAAATGAAACCAGATGAAGGTTATTTGATATGAAACTGTATATATTGGATATAAGGTCTACCATATTTCTGTCAATATGGAAATTGTATAATGTTCATGTGTGGGTAGAATGTCATATTTTTGTATCAGTATTGATCCAGTTTCCTCTCAGAGTGGCAGTCCCTGAATCTTTTGATGTTTTAAGAAGAGATGTAAGATGGTTGTAAAGAAGGATAATGTCGTGTGAAGACTTAAAATGTAATTTTTTTTATTTTATTAGCACTTAAGTAAAGTGCAGGATCAGGGTTTTTCTCCTTGTTTCAAGGTTTTCCCCTGATCTTCGCCCGAATGGGATGCACCGTAGAGATGTTCTGTGAAAGGTAGTGATAAATAGTAGAGTGCCCTTTAGAGTAGTGAATTTAGTAGATGCTAGTTCAATTAAAATTGATGAGTTAATGAGTTAGAATTTTAATGCAGGTTCATCGTTTTTCAAGTATTAAGTATTTAACGTAATTTTATCGGGTCGTTTAGACCCTCGGATAAATCGTATTTTCTTCTCGGAGGGGGATGTGACGGTTCTATCCGCGACTTTATTAACACCTTGTGGATACTTCTGGGGGAAAATATATTAATTCAACCAACCTTCGCCGACCAAGAAAGCGTGATTATGTAAATGAAGTATATTACATAAATTCTGTTTTCGCGAGTTTGTGGGTTGACACGTTGGAGTTGGCAAGTAGGAGTTAGCGTAGAGTCTGCGAACTAGTTTGTTAGATGAAGACTGAAAGATAGTGGAATTAGTAAGAGGTCTTGGAGGTGTCCAGGAAAAAGGTTACAGAGTGTGGATCCAACGACATTGATCAAGCCCGATAGGGATCACCTGCAAGTTTCCAGTGTAGGATCCGATGTATAAAAAGTACAGGTATTGTGAGCTTGATTAGTTAGAAGTTAGCTATTAGAGTGCGACGTAGTTATATTAGAGTGTATTTAAGATGCCATAGATTCAGTTGAGGGTCCGTAGTAGTATCCCCGTGTTATACAATCTCACCTCCTTGCTTTACTATTTAATCACCTACCTTAATTAGATTGTTATTGTGTCTGATTGATATTTTGGTAACAATAAATTAATTAGATTGAAATCATGTCTGATGATCATTCAGTTTCTCCCACACACCTAGCCGAGTTTACAGGTAGACAAGGGGGTTCAGATGAAAGCAGGAACCGACCGTTATTACAAAGTATTGGAGCCAAAGCGAGGAAGATGAGATATTTTATATTTAATTATAAGTAGAATCACTTACGCTTAGTAATAATCGTAACTCCTATCTCAAATAATCGACTTCTGGTCGATTTGATTCTAATTACAATATTTTACGGACTGACATATCAATTTTATATATTAATTAATTAATCGACGAGTCGCTCTCGTCTAGCTTTCAATTCCTTTGAGTTAATCACAATCTTCTATCATCTAGCTCCTAACCTCTCTCTCTCTCTCTCTCTCTTGAACCTAAAAGTTAATGCTTAAATATACGACATAATTTACATAAAACCGCATCTGCATATTTGGGAGAAAGATTTCAATTGAACAATATTTAAAGTAATTGAATTTCCCTAAGAGGATTAGTAATAGGCACGCTAATAGACCCGCTACACTACGTGTATAGTACGTAAAATTTAATTAAGTATTTGTTATTAAAATTAATTCTATTAATTAATGTTAATTGTTTATTCAATAATTAATTTTTACTGCTTTTTTTTTTGTTTCCGAAAATTGACAAGATCAAAAGAATATGTTGAGCGGCTTATTGGAGCATGAGGCGAGAAGGGTGGACTCTCGACTCCCCCCCCCCCCTCCTTTAAAAATTCCTGTGTGCGCCACTGTTTGATCCCAAAAAGCATAACATTCTCCCCTAGTTCTTATTTGGTTTATTATTTTCCTTTCACATAATGACATTATGACAAAAGGTACTTTTTTTACATACTTTGTCTTTCTTTCTTTTTTTTCTATTTTGAAGGCAGCTCTAATTTATTTTTTCTAGCATTTGTTGTGATAAAGATTAAAGAAGTCAGACAACTGACCTTTCTTAACTGACTCTTGTAATGCACACACATATTGGTCTCATGTAGTAAACCTGTTAATTCAAATATCAGAGCTTCGAACTGAAACTGAACCGAGAACCGAAGAAAAATATCGGTTCATTTCGATTCGATTATCTTCAGTCAGCTTGTTACTGTAACCAACTTATTGATATTTTCTAATTTAACATCAACCATAAAATTATCATTATTACATGTGCATTACCTCTCGATTTCCTGTTTTTATGTTTAATTGTACTTTTCTGATTCAGTTTCGAATCAAACTACTTGTAATCTTCTAATTTTTGATAGATTTACACTTTTTGTTTATAAGAGAATTATATTTTAAGTGCAAATGAGAATATACATAAAATAAAATCCTTCATTCGGAACTGAACCGATGTATATTTTTTTAGTTGAACCGGAACGAAAAAAAATTACGTTTTGAAGTCCTGGCAAAAATATGACGATATCAGACATATTTTAGAAAATAAATTTGAAGCAAGATGTCAACAATGTGTACGTACAGGAATTTGACGTACTAGGCCATGGTACGTTTGTTGTTCACAGACGGACCACATGATTCCGACTTGGCACCGTTTGTCTTGGACAGTTTCGTACCAGAACGGATATAACGAGACAGAAAAAGACGCATTTCATTTTAAATTATAACTCTTCTATGATGTTAGTATCAGATAGGGTTACTGTACAATAACCGCACTTTGATCTCAGTTAACATTTACAAGCAGTGTCACTTTGAATCCTAAAAGGAGCAATAATTGTCTCCAATTGTTTAGCATTGTCTGAGACGCGAGGGCACCCACGGATGCGATTGCCGAGAAAGATAAAGGGAAGGGTGGTTGCGGGTGTGGTCGTGGCGCCAAGGGTGTTAGGGGGTTCGCCTCCCTAGGTCTCTGCTGCTCATCGCGTGATGGATGATCTGTCGTCACTCGAAGGGACCTGCCCCCCTCTTACATGGTGCCCGAGATTGTTTAGAGGAGACATGTGGAAGATAAATGAAGTTCAACTCGTTACTGTCTTTGCCCGATGAACCCTTATTATGTAAGCTTTTACGTGGAACTAGTCCCTGCCCGCACCAAACGTTTTTTTTTTCTTCTTACATTTATTTTATTTCATTACATTTTGTTCTAACTTTTGTGTCATTTGCTTCTTCAAGATGCATCAGAATAAAAGTTATGTCATTAAATTTTTAATATTTTACGTAATTTTGTCTCACAAATGGTTGATTTCATATTAATGAATTGATTAATTTTCCGTACTTCAGAATTTCAAGGATTACTTTTTAGAATTTCAAGTAAAGTTTTCTTGAAAATTGCTTTTCTTAAATACTTTAACACTGATCTTTAAATTTCCACAAGGAATTTCATTCATGAATTTTTTTCAGCACCAAATTTTTACTAGAATTTTTTTTCTTTTAGGTATCTGACTACCCTAAAATTGTGAATTCTGCCAAAAATCGACATATTTTTTTATGATTTTATTTTACAGGCCATCTTATTAGCTTTATAAAAATACCAAATTCATTATTTTCCGTTCACTAGAACAAATACTACAAGTGTTTTAGTAAAAGCAGATGCCATTACTTTAAGCAAGATATGTCATACTTTAAAACGCGTTTTACTCGAAATGTGTTTTTTAATGCTTAAACGGGGACAGCGATTGCTCAAAAACTTTTGAAAATAATTAATTAAAATTTTTGTACATGTGTTCTGTATAATAGTAGAAGTGTTTTAA
This sequence comes from Trichonephila clavata, assembly GCA_019973975.1. Taxonomy (NCBI): domain Eukaryota; kingdom Metazoa; phylum Arthropoda; class Arachnida; order Araneae; family Nephilidae; genus Trichonephila; species Trichonephila clavata. The sequence goes on along the minus strand of BMAO01031990.1, from coordinate 187,187 downwards.
CTTTCATATTTATCAATTACTGTTTTATTACAAAATTTACTGTCCTTATGGGAATATAATCACTGTTTTCTTAAGCAATTTTATATAATAACTGCTCTAGTTTTTGTTAAAAATTAAAATATCTCTTATCCTGAGGTCATTTCGAAAATGAATAAAATGGCCTTAAAATAATCAATTGTAATTTGCAGAAGGTTTTTTTTTTAACTGACCTTGACAGATTTAATCGACGCTTCAACAGCATTAACGGCAGCCAAGAGTTTGCGGCCAAGACCAATTGCAATGCAATTTTTTCGGAAAATTTATATATAATTTAAAATTTTACTTTTTTTACTAATTATATAATATAAGAAATATGTCCCCCCTTTTTTTAAATGATTCAGAAATTAGTTTTATTTATTTTAGTCGAATAACTGAGAGTGTTTATAAATATTCTTTTGTTTTTTTTACTTCAACTTATGATATATCATCTACAGGTAAATCCTAATCAATTGCTATGTCACTAATCAATTTTTATGCATGGAATGTAGTTCTAAAAGATATAAGGGAATAAAGTATTCAGTGCTTTGACAAGGTTACTATGATTGTAAGTTTCTATAAAACGAATATTTTTCCCCTTGCTTTTCCTGGTGGTAGATCGGATTCTGCTATAAAATTATTTTTTCCCTACTTCGTTTTGGACTTGAGAAAGCAGGCTTCATGCATAATTCAAAAATATTTTTTAAAAAAAACTCAATTAGGTAAAGACAGAAACATGCTTCCAATCGTATAATCAATGAACATTTAAAACTCTTTTAAGTGAGATAGAAGTTTGAAGCCTCATGTATTTGATTAAGGAATGCATTTCCCATAATTTTTTGTCTATTCATAGTTTCTTTATCGAATGGGCACACGGGGAGGTGATAAGGGACCTCCACTTATAGCTTATAGTAAGCTTATAGTTATACTACTATATATCTCCACTTATAGCTTTTTGTAAAAAGAAGAAAAAAATCTCTGTTTCTCATATTCGAGAATTTTATATTCGCTATAGCCTTATAATCGCAGTCGCGAGCAAGTGACAGGTGTTACTACTCTCCAATCACGCGTTCGAGTCCCGTTGTCATTAAATACTAATTATGCAGGGAGTTAATATTACATGCCGGGTTTCGAAGATTTTGCTAGCTTGATGGGGAAGTTTGGAGGATAGGGTTACGTGGCCAGAGCGGACAGCGGCTACAGCGAACACGTGAGGGGAGCTGGGTGGGCAGAGCGGACACTGAAGCGGTCATTGAACAATTTTGCAGACTCGAAGCTTAAAGAACAAATTAGAAGCAAACTTTAACTAGAAGTAAACAAAAAAATTAAAGTACTTAAGTAAACAGAAATTATAATAATATGCAAATTTCAATTAAATAAATCGTGAAACTAGAATGAACTTAATTCTAAAATTGACGCCTTCAATGTTAAATTCGCATGAAAAAAAAAACAATGATAGAGAGTAGAAGTATTTGTCTTCCAGAAATTTAAATCGACAAATTGAAAGTTAAAGACTTCATATACTTCATGTATCAAGAACTGAAATAAGTTAAAATAAATAGTAATACATACTTATATGTAAGGTAAGTTGTAACATAGTGACTCTAGGTTTACTTAAATTTATAGATAACGAAATATATCACGCAGCTATAGAAATTACTTTTTTATTTACAAATTTTAATAGTAAGTTAACACATATAGCTACCCCAAATATATAGGTGCATCACTTTACACATACTGTCGTCTTCGGGTGTGGGCTCTTTCCACCGGATCTTATGAAGTTCAAGATCAACTAAAATACCAAAACAGAAGTTTTCTCTTTTTCTTTTCGCACCCTTCTAGCTGGTCTCCCTTTACTTTTCAATCTCTATTTAAACCTACTAGGCGGAACTCTGTCCGCCCCTTCAATCACTGATTGGAAAGAACATGATCGTGATCACTTGGTTTCAAACACCATTGGTTCTTTCGGGACAAAGTGTCCCATTTGACCCACAACCATTTTGCTGTCACATGTCGGAAATCATATGGCTAGGTCATATGACTTCCGACATGTCACACCAACGCATAAAACCAGGGACGTCTTAAGGCATGGACCAATTGCCCTGGGCCTACGGCCTTGGCCACAATGGGGGCCTCGTCTCGTTCTCGACTCAGCCTTAATAACATCATAATTCGAATAATTTCAACTGTCAAACACGGAGAAAAAAGACTTTTTCTCAAAAATGAGCACGTAGACATAATCAATTTGAAATGAGAATGTTTGTATCAGATTTGAACGCATGCCTTTTCAAATGTGATACATTACAGGTACTCAAAATACCCCCAAAATGGTTAATTAACACTCTCAGACAAATTAAAAAGATATTCATGATTACAGAAGCTCTTTTAATATACCGGTTACATGTTTAAAAAATTGGGGTTCAACAACAAATTTAGTTCTCTTAAATCTTCCGAACTATACTTCGTATCTACCACGCTACACGCGGAGGAACACATGAGTATTAAAATAAATAATGTTGTCAATTTCTTGTTATTTCTGATTTTCTCTTATTTGCAAATCAAAGTACGTGACTTCTTTTAAATATAAGTTAAAAATGGTAAAATTATATAGTACACTCTCTATATGATCATCTCTTTCTGATAAATAAATGTTTACTTTTTTTGGCGGATTATTTAATTAGAGGCGCCAAGCACCTTAATTTAGCGATAGGTGTTACGAGAAATTTCAAAGTGGAATTTTGAAATGAAAATAAAAAACAAATAGTAAAAGTTTTCAGTGTTATCCGCATTCAAATTAAGTTGTTTGGCGATCGATTCCGGTCGCCAAAAATTCAACACTCTAATCCAAAATTGAAGAACTTTATGTGTGTCGTGATAAAAAAGGCCAACTTCTAAAACCCCATTTTAAATTCTCCTTTGAAAGGTGGTCAACCATTGACCAATACGTTACATGAATAAAACTATTGTTTTGCAGTTTAATGTGCTTGTATGAATTGTAGCATTAACATGTTTGAATATGCGATATGTGTGGTTTTCCCCATTGACTGAACATGGTATTAAGTTTTTATCAATTAGCGCTGTTACTAGAAGGTGCCTTGAATGTAGAAATCAATACAACTTCAGACAACCCATTGTATCTAAATCAATACTAAAAAGATTCAGGATTTAAATTCTACTACATTTTCAAAACCCAAAAAATTACTTTATTTCTTCGTGCAATATATTTTTGCCCCTAAAGCACATGTTTATAGACAAATAATAATAATTTTAAGTATTCTTTTGCTAGTGTGGAATAATTTTAGTTTTATTTTCATACTAAACTCTAAAATGGTTTGCATGTCTGGAAAAAAAGGTAAGTTTACAAAATAAGTTATTGTTGACAATTATTAATCTTTTTAGGAGACTAATTTCTTGAGAATTTTAAAGTACTTCTTTAGCTTTTTAATTAAGTTTTAGAAAATGTCTTAAAAGTTCTCATAAAGAAATTATTTGAGTTTCAACAATTTCAATACACTTATTTTATGATTCCTTTCACTCTCATTTTCGAATGGTGAAAGAATCAAAATTTACTAAACAGAATGAACAAAATTAGCTACAAAATTGAACGCAATATATTTCAAAAATGTTTTTTACTCTTCGGTGTAAATATTACGTATAAAAATTAAATCTACTTAACTACTAACATTTAATTAATGTCTTGCCTTATTAACAATTGAAATACATTGTTTAAATTAGATTTAGCAGTACTTACATATTATCACAACCTTTTGGTGACATTATATGAAACGAAGCACATGATTGCCAATCCAGTGCATACAACACATTGGTACTGCCATCTTGGCAAGTTACCTGAACGTTGACAATTGTTGCCATAATATACAAGTACCGATTTATCTTATAACACAGTGCAGAAAGGCTATACTTTCAAGACCATAAGGTTTTGCTTTGTTTGAAAACAATTGTGATATTTCTAAAAAATCTTATTAAATTGATATTTTTTATAATAATAAAGAGACAAGTCCAGTCACACACACAATGTAAGTTTTAATTCACAACATATTGATCTTCTGGTTTATAATACACCTTTAATGTGATCATAGTGTTTTGTTTATTTGGATGAAAATGAATGAGATATATATTAGATTCTTGATATTTAACCCAATTAAATATATTTTACACTTTTATTTATTAAAGGAAGGAAGAGAAAATTCAGGTACTTACATATTATCACAACAATGCCAACGTTCAAGATAATTCGCTAAGTTGGCAATCCTGATTTTTCAAGTGTTGCACATGCTAAATTGACACAACCATGTGCTTCGTTTCATGTAATCTCGGTGATTGAATCCTAGCAGAGCTCACACCCTTGGCAAAAATTGTTTTTGTTGGTGATAATTGCGTCATCTTGGTAACCCTATTTTGATACACTAGAAATGGTAAACCTAATTATTTCTGGAATTTTTCTCATTTTGTAGGCGAGCATTTCAAATTTTATTGTTGGACACTGGGTTGTAAGTATTGCGGCATGTGGGAATGAGTATACCTTAGAATTTTTTATTTTGTTGAATGCGAAAGGTAAGAAAGAATTGATTGAAAAATGTAGAAGGAAGAATTGTGATTGGCTTCGAATTATGAATGTCCTAAATGTAATGAGCAAATGGGATTACATACGAACGAAAGAGTATTGTTTTGGATAGATTTGAATGGAGATGTCAAAAAAAAGGTGTGAATATGCATGATGTTTGCAAAAATATAAGAAAGAATTCGTGGTCTATTACGCTGTACCCTACACTCGGAAAAAATCCGCAGTAAGAAAGTAAGAGAATGCTGTTTTTTTCATTTTTTATCTTAAATATATTTGATTAATCTCTGTATTGTTTACATATATTTTCATTATGCAATCCCCCTTGTTCCGCTATTTTCACTTGCTACCATTGTCATTTTCGCCTGGTGCTTTTTTTCAGTTTGTCGCCAAGGGTGTGGGCTTTCCTAGGATTTTAGCCAGGTATGTTGTATATGAGTGGAAAAATGCAAGAAATCTGTCAGTATGACATACAGGAAGCACCATAATAATGAAAGAAGTAATTCTTTTTCCAATTATAGGTTTTGCATTTTTTCATGTAGAGCAAGACTTTTTGGTGTATTTAACTACTGTATTAGCTGGAAAAATATATTTATTAGCAAAAATATTTTTTAACAGATGAAAGCATAGATGAAGAAAGTTTCTTCTTTTTAGATAATGAGACATTGAAATCTAATTCCTAAAGCTCTCCCTCCATAGTTTTGGTGCGGACTTGTATCTCAGAAAATTATCATAATACTTATTCGTATTCGATTATACTTGTTGAATTACAAAAGCAGAAAAACAAGATAGGTAGTAGAAACCATCCTTAAATGACTGTTTTTATTTTTCAGGTTGGAGGGGAAAGGAGACACCTTGTCGTTTTTAGTTTTTGAGTATTGAAATTAATGTTCTAATTTGATTTCGGTACACTATGTACCAAGTGTTGTTGTTGACAATCGTCAAGTTGGCAATAACATTACAATATGATTACCAATATTTTTAAATTTGGGTCTGTGATTGCCACCCATTATTTTTTAATATTATATTTTTAAATATTTTCTTTTGTAATTTTTTTTATTATTATTTATTATGTATATTGTGTGTTTGATTTTATTATCATAGTATATTAAAATGAATTTTTCATTGATTTATATTTATCGCAGTATCCTTATTTTTTCAGACGATTTTAAGTAGATTTTTTTGACAAATATAAACATTTCCATGCTTTCCGTTGTCTAAATTGCAGTTTTAGTCTTCTGTCATTTATCATAAGTGGATATTTCAAATATTATTATTCAGTAATAAGATCTTTTATTAAAGAATATTAGGGCTCCACTTTCAATTTTTATGGACTAAAAGGATTACCACCAAATTTGCACTTTTTGTCTTTGTTTTCTAATAATTTTTTTTAAAATTCTTTTTCTTGATTGAGATTTTGCTTATTTTGGCCATCATGAAATGTGATAAGCATGGCAGCAAAATGAAAATAGTTTACAAACAGGTTAAATAATTTGACGGCTGTGTTTTATTGCAAATGTTTACGATGCAAATTTGCATGACCACGATAGTAAATCTACCAGAAATAATTCTTCTTTCACTGGCAGCTAATTGCAATTTTATTTCAACTTTATTTTTAATTCATGCATTTTTAAACTTCCTTGGTCAATAAAATTCACAAATAAAACTTGGAATTTTTGGATGTATTTTATTCAAATTATTTTCAATATACTCAAATATATTAACAACACACTTAAGGAATCGGATTCATGACATTTCACCCTTAATCTTTTTATATCCTGATAGTGATTTCTTTTTTTGGTTTGAAATTTTTTTTAGTTTTTAACAATTATTATTTTTGTTCCAATGTGTGGTATTTTTTTAACAATAGTTTTATAAATATGAACTTCAGCAAGGCATGGTGGCCATGGTATCTTAGTGGTCTAGGTAAGGGACTCATGGCTGGCTTGTCATCCGTTCAAGTCTGGTTCTGCTGAAGACCCGCCCTGCTGTGTAGGGAAGCAATGCACATTAAATTTGTCGAGAACTCAAATGTTCTCCTGCTGGTGTAGTAGTTAGCAGAGGAGGGGTGCTAGCACATGTATCATCCGCATCACTTGACTATGGTTCAAGATAATGAGGTCTGTTGCCAAAAGCCCTTGTGTTGCTGAACAGTGCTACGTTAATTCTCACTCAGCGCAAGACGTGCATTAGTTAGAAAATCATATTTTTTAAAACTTTTTACCTCGTTTCTAAATTATTAATGCTTTATTTTTAATTTGCATTAATTTCATTTCTACTTTTTAAAAAAATTCAGTGAAAAATAACTTATGGATGTAGGTATCTTTTTTCTCAAAAACCACACTTTTATTCTTGTTTATTTTTAATGTCTGATATGTATGTGTGCAATTTCCAGAATAAATATTTCAAAAATTTGATTTTGGTTTGTTTTATTTTTCTTGTTTACAGTGAATCAATGAAAAGAAAAGGCATTGAAAATAAAATGTTGTACACTTAGTAAAATGGCTAAATTATGAATGTACTGGTCCTTAGCATGTTATGTTTAATTCTAAATGGGTGCTGAAAACTTCTCTAAAAACCCTTTCTAGTTAATTAAAAACGTGTACATTTTAAATGTTTTGTAAATGTAAAAATCTGCTGTGTTACTTTATTTTTTCTTTTTGCATTATTTTAAGGACAATTTTTTTAATATTTTAAATGTTTTTAAATCAAAAATTAACTTCAAAACAAAAAATATTTGGTTCCTTTGTTATACCAAAGTGTGGTATTTTTTGAACTGTTGTTTTTATAAATGTGAAATTCAGAAAGACACATGCCTTCATGTGTAATATTTATAAAATTGTATTTTTTAAACCTTTTATCTTGTTTCTAAATTATGAATTCTTTATTTTTAATTTGCACTAATTTCATTTCTGCTTGTTAGCACAAATCTTGATTTTTAATATTTCCACTCATAATTTGTTTTAAATTTTGCACATAGTTCTGAATTTATTTATTTTTTATATTTTATGGATAAAAATTAATCTATGAATTTCATACATTTTGCACTTTCTGCCAAAGACCATTGGTTTCACATTGTAGCCTTTGTCGTTATGTTCTAAATACTCATACGGGCATAGCATATCACTACATGTGTTATGCTAAATTTTGTAGATAGTCATTTAGAAAACTATATAATTATGAACAACATTTGTAAAAATTTTACTCTAATGAGAACTTTCAAAATTCCTCTCAAAACCAGCTATCTATAAATTCTGCAGTAAATAATTTAGATGACTCGCGTATCCTAACATGTAATTTATTTGAAACAACACTGTTTGAAAGGCATTTTCACTCACATTTCGTAACTCAAAGACATGATTTGATAAAAAAATTAAAAAGCTGCTTATTTATGTACTTTTACACACTAGTTCCTATATTTACAATGATAATTCTATGTATATTACACTAAAACATAATCTGTTCTGCACTAGTAAGGATGGAGTTGACTATAATATGGATTAGATAGTGTTTATAAAAATATTTCAAATATCTCACTCATATTCTTGTTTATTTTTTAATGTATATATGTATGTGTACAATTTCCAGAATAAATATTTCAACAATATGATTTTGGATTGTTTTATTTTTCTTGTTACAGCAAATAATTGAATAAAAAAGGTATTGAAAATAAAATGCTGTACACTAAGTAAAATGGCTAGATTTTGATTCTGTTGATCCTTGGGATGTTATTTTTTCTTCTAAATGGGTGTTGAAAACTTCCCTAAAAACTCTTTCCAGTTGGTTAAAAACTTGTGCATTTTAAATGTTTTGTTAATGCAAAAATTTACTGTTTTAGTTGTTTTTACATTCTTCTAAGGGCTGAAATTTTTAAGTATTTTAATTAAAAAAACATCAACTTAAAAACTATTATATTTGTTTTCTTTGGTGATAGGAAAGTGTAAAATCAGTTGCTTTAACAAAAAACGAGCTAAATTTGTAATATAGCAATGCATTTTCTTTATTTCCATCTGTATTGATGTGTTTCCGTTTAAACAAAACAATTGATAAAAAGAGTACTTACACACCTGGGCCTAATGAGTGTTACTTTAGTCAAAAGGTTTTTTTCTTCAGGTTTCATTATATGTAAAAAACTATTTCTTTCTGGCATTGTTTTGAAATTTTTACTTTGAAAAATCTATTATTTATCATAATGTTTCCTAGATTTCTAATAACTTATTATTGAAGGGCTGAATTTTTTAAATAAAAGTTAATTTTCTGCTTGTATATGATTTTAAGGAAACAATATAATGCTTCTAGAGAAACATAAATATAACGTATAATGTACCAAATTGCTTCTGGAACTAGTTCAAATTGCATACACATTTGTTTAACTAGTACATGAATTTATTTTTGCAGTTTTCAAAGATTTATATTTGCGGTATAAGTTCGAAGACATGCAGTTTGTGATCAAATAATAGTTGCATTTTTATTTTCGAAAAGTAATATTTTTGTTGATACTTGCGTATTGTCGCCACCGTATTGGCGACATATAAAACGAAGTACATGGTTGCTATTCAGCGCGTAGGACACATACGAAATCGTTACTGTCAATTTTGGCGAGTTATCTTTAACTTAGGCACTTTCGCGATAATACGTGGGTACCTTTTTGTTACACACAATGAATGTAAAATGAATTTTGATTTCGAAGTTAAGTGTAAAAATTTCATGAAATGTAAATAAAATAATACGTAAGATGAAGAAAGTGAAAATTTACAACTTAGGTATCACATTTTTAAATCCCTTAAGATTTGGGTTAATAAATATTTTTCTGTTAAAAAATTCATATTAGAATTACAACAGTATCGAAAATAAATGCTATAAATATATAAACAAAAAATTAATATATCATGTTATTAAATCCTCATAAATTATGGATAAATAAAAAAAAATAAATAATAAAATAATAAAAAAATAATCAGTAAAAATAAAAAAATATACAATAAATAATAAATAAAACAGTATACAAGAAAATAATTTATGACGTTATAACATTACTTCATTTTTTTTATTGGTTTTTTAAACTCATTATATCTTTGATACATCTAACCAAATTCAATAAATGCAGTGCATTACATATATTTTAAATATACTCAATTTTTGTTCTTTCATTACTCAAAAGTTTATCCACGCTAACAGGTTCAAATGAAAAAAAAATAAATGATTTAAAAAAATGAAATAATGAACAACATAAATTTAAAATAAATGAAATGCATTTATTTTTTTAAATGTCATTATGCTTGGTAGCGTATCGCACTTCCACGCCACAGATCCGGGTTTTAAACTTCGGGTTGGGCAAGGTCGACTCAGCTTTTTATCTCTTCAGTGGGTTAGTGAATGAGTACCAAGCTTTCTTAGGAACTGAACACTGGAGGGGGGGGGGTCATGTCAGACTGGCCACTTTGTAATGCCGAACGGTTCCTGGCTCCATCTGAAACCCTTTGTCTACCCGTAGACCCGGCTAGGTGTGTGGGAGAAACTGAATAATCACTAGACATGTTTCACTTTATTGACACCAAAATATTAATCAGACACAATAACAATCTAATTAAGATAACAGATCAGATAGCAGAGGTGAGACTCAATAGCCTGGGGATAATAATACGGACCCTCAACTGATTCCTCGATAGCTTAAACATGCTCCATATAAACTACGTCTCACACTAATAAGCTAACTTCTAATTAAACAAGGCTCACGATACCTGTACTTTTATGAAACAGACTCTACACTTGAATCTTACAGGAGATCTTTATCTGGATTTAATCACTGTCGTTGGATCCACTCTCAGTAATTCTTTTCATGGACAAACTCCAAAATCTCTTAATAATTCTACGATCCTTCAATCTTCAACTAACAAACTAACTCGCCAACTCACTTGCCAACTCTTTGCTGACTCAACTTGCCAACTCTTTAAACTCGCGAATACAGAATTTATATAATATACTTCATTTGCATAATCACGCTTTCTTACTCGGTGAAAGTTGGTTGAAATAAATATTTTTCTAAAAGTGTCTAAAAGCCTAGTAAATTGCTCTGCATCACTTCCTCTCAACCTTAGAATAGAAGTCACCAAGATGGTATATTTACAATATTTACTGGAAGAAAGTTAGTTGAATTGTATGCTGCCTTCGTGTAAACGGTAACTACACTGCTTGCCGCACAAAATACAGCACCAAGAAGGACCAAAACTATTACATCGAAATTTATTTGGCATATAACATGTTGTACAAAGATCAAACGATTAAAATTTCAGCTACTTGTGACGTATGGGTGATAAAATCCGTGTACCCGCCAATGTTGACTATAACCGCTATTTACGCCTCGATATAGAATCAAAAAGGCTTTGGATATATCCCTAGGGTACAGCAGTTCATGCGGCTTCCACATATTGCCAAAATTGATCTGGTGTAGCAGCAGGTGGTGTATCCTGGGCCAGTCGTTGTGCAAGCATGGACCTCATGTTTTCGATTGGCGATTGATGGGGAAAACAAGCAGGCCAAGCAAGAAATTCAATCTGATGGGTAAAGAAGAACTCTTGAACATTGCGTGCCACGTGTGCTCGTGCATTATCCTGTTGGAATATGGCTGATGGAAAGCCCTGAATGTATGAGAGGACCACTTCTCCAACACCTCAGAGATATAGAGCTGGCTGTTCAGTGTACTGGCAATACTTACTAGAGGCGTGCGGCAGTGAAATCCAATACCACCCCAGTGGGGCGATGCATAACGCAACAGTTCAGCAGCCTCTCGGAACGGTGTCTCCAAACTCGAATCCACCATCGTGATGTTGCAGGCAGAAGCGGGATTCGTCAGTTAACACAATGTCGTACTTATGAATGCATCAGTAATGTACAATGTATTTGATAATTAATTTAACAATACTAAGTTAAGAGCAAGTTTAAAATTACTAGTGGCCCAATGGGCTTGTAAAAATTATATGCAAAATTTAATACTTATCTTGATAATTTATACAGTTTATAATTTTAGTCGTATTGTAGTTTTAGCTTCAAAGTACGTTATTATTGAATTTAATACGAAAATTATGATTGAAAATTGGGCCGCAAACGTTGAAAGTTTGAGGAGCACTGCCATACAACAACACAATTTAGAGCATCTCGAATATATATATGTATATAAACATACAAACAAGCAAACAAAATTTTATTTTTCAACATATATACGTACAGTAGATATAATTCCAAAATATTCTTTCTCTGCTCAATAAGGTTTCAGGAATTTCACAAAAAGTTCTTGAATGTGAAAAGTAGGTCTGTAGACTTAGTTTAAAAATTTTTTTCTCTAGTCAGTGCATTTTTTTAAGATAATTTTTAAAAGAATCACAAGAAAAAAAAACCCATTGCAATTGTCAAAAAATAGGCAATACTTTATTTTTTAAGATCCTTTTCTAGCTGATATAAAATTTCTTAAGTAATTTTGAAACAACCCCATAAAAAACAATTCCAGTCTCAAAAACAGGCTATAAAATTAATTTGAGAACATTTTTTTTCTCTGGTAGAAACAGTTTTTCTTTTAACGAATTTTCAAAAACTCGACAAAAAATATTCTGAGTAACAATAAGTAGTAGACTTAATTTAAAAAGATTTTCTCTATAATCAATGCATTCTTGTGTAATTTTGAAGCACATTGACCACTCCATTTTCCAAGCAACAAAACACTGTTTTTCGTTGAGGAAAAGATAAAATATACCTAATCTGTTTTTAAAATTACCAAAACTACTGAAGACATTTTTTTTAACCAAAAAGCCAATAATTTCGGTTAAAACTTGTTTACTTTTTAGAATCTTCAGGTAGAAAATGTTTTCTTTTTAAACTTACCACCATAAGTATAAAAATCAGATTGTACTCGAACATCCCGATAACTGTATGTGCAACTGTAATATGAACGTCAGATTTACTTAAGATAACCTGTGTTTCCATTTGAGATTCACCAGGAACAACAAGCAAAGCAAGTCTCTCCCAATTAGTATACTAACATAACTTTAAGCAAACAAGTATATAGGAAGTTTAGCAAAATTAAAACACAACTTCATAATCATTTTTGTATTCAGGAATGGGCTTGGCATATTTAAATGTTTATTCATTAAAAGTTACAAAATCGTTTTTTTTTTTACATCAAATGTCAGTTACAATTAAGAGAACATATTCTATGTGTAATGTAGCAAATAAGATTTTCCTATAATGCATTCTTGTTAATTTTAAGCACATTCATTTTCCAAGCAACAAAACACTGTTTTTCGTTGAGGAAAAGATAAAATATACCTAATCTGTTTTTGAAGTTACCAAAACTACTGAAGACATTTTTTTTTAACCAAAAAGCCAATAATTTCGGTTAAAACTTGTTTACTTTTTAGAATCTTCAGGTAGAAAATGTTTTCTTTTTAAACTTACCACCATAAGTATAAAAATCAGATTGTACTCGAACATCCCGATAACTGTATGTGCAACTGTAATATGAACGTCAGATTTACTTCAGATAACCTGTGTTTCCATTTGAGATTCACCAGGAACAACAAGCAAAGCAAGTCTCTTCCACACCCAATTAGTATACTAACATAACTTTAAGCAAACAAGTATATAGGAAGTTTAGCAAAATTAAAACACAACTTCATAATCATTTTTGTTTTCAGGAATGGGCTTGGCATATTTAAATGTTATTCATTAAAAGTTACAAAATCGTTTTTTTTACATCAAATGTTTAATTGGTATAATCTAAAACGATAATTTGATTTGAGAAAAAAAATGTATTCTAAAATCGTTAATTAATTTTCACAGAATTGTTTTAGCATCTTTGTTTTTTATATATCGTATCGCTTTAATTGAATCTTTCCTCTTTCTCTCCCTCTTTCACACATGTGAGAGTGAGGGAGTATGCTTATGTGTGTGTGTTATTTATTCCATTACATCTGATTTGCGTACTCCAGAAGATTCAATGTCACACTGTGGAGCATTGAATAGTTGAGAATGGACCCTGAAATTTTAAATCCCTGTCAAGTGAAGATGACACCTGAGCTGTTCCCCACTCTGCAAACTTCCATGACGCGCCAAAGTTATTCCATACGAGAATTACACGAAATAATGGTTGAGATTTGATTGTTATTCATATGTAAAAAACCTATAATGAGATTTTTTTTCTCTCTGTTGTATTCAAACAAGAAAGTTGAATTATAACAAACATCTACGTTTTTAAAGAAAACTCATATCAACCTAAAAATTATAAATATCTGACAGATTATTTCTTAATGATAATAAATAATTTCTAAAGTTAAAATTAAAAAGAATTCGAATGCAAAGCATATTTTTCTTAGAAATGAAAGATATTTCGAAAAAAAATGCTGTGTGATCAGTGGTCTGCACCCCCCCAAAGCTATCAAATTTTTTCGGTTGATTATAATCCTATGTATATAGCACGTAAAATTTAATTAAGTATAAATTTTATTAATGAATGCTAATTATTTATTCAATAATTAATTTTTTACTTTTTTTTGTTCCCGAAAATCGACAAAATTAAAAGAATCTGTTGGGATTCGTATTGGAGCATGATACGAGAATGGTGAACTTTCAACCCTGGACCCCCCCCCCTGAAAAGTTCTTGTGTGCGCTATTGACCCCTTACCATATTTTTTTCGGTTTCGGGTAGTCCCCCGCTTACCTGAATTTTTGCAAATTTATCAACTTAAATATCTTTTCGATAGCTGGTACTACTACTTACTTTAAAAGAATTAAATTTCTAACTGTAATGAAGTATAGCACATTTAAGATTTAAGTTATTGAATTAAATTTAAATTAATTAATTTAATGTGAAATAACTGAACAAACGAATGTTTTTAACGAGAGGGATGAAATTGGGGTTTCAATAACAAATTTTCAATATTTAATATATCAATCTCGTCACGTTTAACTCTAAATCTCCTTTGTTAGAACGTGCCAAAAATCCCCCCCCCCTTCTTCTTTTTTTTTGTTTTTGTTTTGTTTTTGAGATTAGCAAACTCACTGTAACTCCCTGTCACTAGGATAATCAATTAAAGACTTTCTCACGATATTCCATAATTCGAGACAAATAGCAGGTATGTCTTTTTAAAGCCAAAATTGCTGAAATCGGTTTCTAAACTTTATTTTTAGATCGTTAGAGCCTCTATTCTGATCAGTTCATATTGCAATATGACATTTTTTTTTAACGTGACTATAGGAATTCATTGTCTACTTTGGTATTACTATAAAAAATCAGTCTCACAAACCTAGTTTCAAAACTACTTAAAATAAATTTTGAATTTATTTTTGAATAGCATTTGAATAAGCATTTAAATGTTGAACGTAGGTTAAAAAGTCCTGAGACAGATTGTCTGTGACCAATTGAAAAAATTCATTGTCCGATATTATACTTTTTTAATTTAATTCTGGGAAGAAATGCTGAAATGGCCCTTGTGTCTTAATAAAATTTATGCTGTCACCTGTAACCACAAATTAACCTCACTAAATTTATTAAATAAATCTATTAAATTGATAAAATCTGGTTTCCACTGGTTAAAATTTTTTTAAAGATTAAAGTCAAGATCTGGTTTAATGAGAGCCACTATTATAGACCCCCATTTACACTTCATAGGCCCTCCAAATTATTTTTTCGATGGCCTGGATCCCTTGCATGTTGTCATAAACCCTGGGGGTCTATATAGACCACTTTGGGAATCACTAATTTATAAATTACACAATCGATTTTTTTTAAAAAATCAAATGTTTAATTGGTATCATCCAAAATAAAATTTATTTTGAGAAAAAAAATAGTTTCCTAAAAACTTTATTAATTGTTCACAGAATCGTTTTAGTATCTTTGTTTTTTCTATATTGTATCGCTTTAATTGAATATTTCCTCTCTTTCTCTCCCTGCCTCTCTTTCACACATGTGAGAGTAAGGGAATGTGCGTATGTGTGTGTGTTATTTATTCCATTACATCTGATTTGCTTACTCCATAAGTTTCAATGTCATACTGCGAAGCTTTGAATGGTTGACGACAGACCCTGTGTAATTTTGAATCCCGGTCAAGTGAAGAAGATGATAACTAAGCTGCTACCCACTCTGCAAGCTTACACGACGCGCCAAAGTTATTCCATACGAGAGTTACACGAAATAATGGCTGAGATTTGATTGTTATTCATTTGGGAAAAATTAATAATGAGATTTATTTCTCTCTCTCTAGTGTATACAAAGAGAAAAGTTGAATTATAATAACATCCTAAGTTTTTAAAATAAACTCATGTCAGCCCCAAAATGATAAATATCTGACAGATGAATAGAATGATTATTCTTTTAGGAAAATAAATATTTTCCAAAGTTAAAATTTAAAAAGATTTCGAATGTAAAGCATATTTTTCTTAGAAATAAAAGATATCTCGAAAGAAATCCTGTCTGAACAGTGGCGCACACAAGGGGGGGGGGGGGCTCGGGTCTGGAAGATCCCCACCCAAAGCCCTCTATTTTTTTTTGATTGATTATAATCCTATGTATATAGTACGTAAAATTTAATTAAGTATTTGTTATTAATAATAAATTTTATTAGTTAATGCTAATTATTTATTTAATAATTAATTTTGTACTTTTTTTTGTTAACAAAATCGACAAAATCAAAAGAATATGTTGGGAGGCGTATTGGAGCATGATATGAGAATGGTGGACTTCCGACCCTGGAACCCCCCTCCCTTTGAAAAATTCCTGTGTGCGCCACTGTGTATGAATGTCTATGTACTTTTTTTTTAATTTCAAAACTAACTATATATATATGTAATACGACGATGTTGTAATGATGGATTTTTTTAATGGAGCTTGCAGTGGCATTCTTGTGGTTAATTAAACTTTTTATTTCACATCTTGAACACATAAAGCAAAGGACATACACACAAATACTAGCTGCAACACACTACATGATGACAAGAGAGAAGAAGCGCGTAACCGTGTGTTCAGAGTTTTTATAGTGGCGATGAAGGTCGTACGACTCTTTTATAACAGGAGTCGTGATTGGCTGCAAATGGGCGGGAGCAATTAGATTAAGATTAAGATTATACGCTCATACAATTAGATTAAGATTATAACAGTCTTAGGCGAAAAAACTAGAAAATAATTTCACGGGTACAGTTAAGGAGAGTTAGAAGAAGTCATTACATATATATATATATATAGTCATTACTTCTAATTAGTACTTACTCTTTTCATTGGTAAAAGAAATCATAAAATAGATTATAAAATCTATTATAAATAAGAAACATACAAAAGATGATTTAATATGCATGGCAAATATTTCTCCAACCCAGCACATAAAATAATATTTTACGGAGCAAAATAATTCAGTTAAAGATGGAAGAAAAGCTATAAAATGGTGCTTTAATCTGATCATTTCTTATAATTTGAGTTGCATCATTTCTCCGAATTCAGAATCGTAGTAACTCAGTTGTTCATTTTGGGTGATTCACAAGTAGTTAATTATAAGTTTAAATCCTGTTGGTTTTAAAAACAAAAATATGCAGTTATTAATAAAAATTACTAGATCTTAAGAGAAAGTTCAGCTTATAAACTCAGAAAAATTTTGCCGTGCCTTGGTGTCGAAGTTGGGAGAGTAAAGTACGAGTAGTTAAATTCTTAACCTTATCAAAATGATATGTGCAAATACAATTTTAACTTGCCAGTAAATTATATGCAACGAATATTTGAATGTTTTTTTTAAATTGAAACCATTTATAAACCCAGTGCACCACAAAATATCACACGGGGCTTACAGAAGTGAGTAACATGACATAAGGAAAAAAAGAAAATATGTCGTGAAGGAATACAAATATTTACATTAAATCTACAAAAATTTTCAAAGGCACTTCAGGTGGAAATGCGTTGGTGATAATTCTGGAGGCCAATTTGCATTAATACCCTTGAGAGTCAGTGTTAGGAACTTTCGTTTTCTGACAAACTTGTAACACAGAAGAAACGTATGTTCTATATTTTCCTCACCACTAATATAACTTCGGAATGTGACGGAGAACGTTCTTTAGTAATGAGAAAGACACAAATAATTGCATTCTTTTACGTGTGCAATGGCCACGCTGGAGTTTTCTTAAATTTCAAAATTGAATGCTAAGTATTTAGTTATTTCTTACAAAAAAATGGATTTCGTGTCTTTAGAAGACACATTTTATTTAAGAAACATATGCGAAGAAATGAACAGTACGCAAAATAAGTAAAAGAGACGAAATTGTAAAATTTATAGAAAACGATAACAAGTTTTAAAATTTACGTTGCATATATAGTACTCAGAGAAAATATATGTGCAAATGTTTTTCAAAGGTCTAACCTCTAGCGAATTGCCATCAAAGCTATAGATTTCATGACAACCGAGAGATTGAATCCTTGCCAATTCCAAGATTTCCTAAATTTATGGATGATGACAAAGAGAACATCATTTATTTTCGGAAAATTCTGCAGCCGAGATGAAATATTGGAACGGTTTTATAATTTGCGAAATGAAATAAAATCATTTCTCAAATAGAAAAGAAAATGCGTGCCAGAGACTCATTGATAAAATCAAGTTCTTAAGCAGATTTCACCCCTATTTTCAAATGTATCTTCAAGCTGAAAGAACTAACATATCAATGTAATGCTTTAAACAATTAAAAGGCTAAAAATAAACCTCATGACAATAGTAAGATCCGGGTATGGGGGGGGGTAAAAGTGACTCACCCCTCCCCCTGTGTGAGCGGAAGTGACTCCATGCTCAAGTGTTCGACAAACCAGGAGTCTCTTAACATAGAATGTTATCTCCGCGCCAATTATCTAGTCGTGTTCTTGTATACTGGAATTAAAATGAGTAATAATTATTCTGTTTAAGTTCTAATATAACTAATTATGTTATGGAAAGTTTTTAAATAATTTTCGTAAGGTCCACATTTACAAAAAAAAAAAAAAGAGAATGAATGGTGTACAAGTTCTAGTTCATATGCTTAATTAAATGAGTCGAAATAAATTAACTAGGAGACATTTGCTCTTGTTAATTTTTACACAAAATTATAATTGCTTATACTCAATTGGACAGCTTAAGATTATTATTAAATACCTTCTCACTGAGTAAATAAAATAAATTCTAATATAACTAGTGTATGGAATTCATTCTACTTCATTTCAATATGTTCCACATTTGTGTTATTTATCCAGTTAGATTTAAGATAAAAACTCGCTTAATTATATTCATGAAAGCATGTTCATTAAAATTTCATTCATTTCTGATTTTGTTAAAACTGCCGACTTTGACTATCAGGTTGAAATTTCTTGGCAGCGTAAGTCAATTAAAGAATTTGACTATATCTTTTGATCTTTATATGCATCTGGCAAGCTCGTGGTGTGTACTATTTGAATATTTTTTTTACGTCGTTTAATTGAAATTCTGGTAGCTGATTAACTGAATTCCTCTTATTTGAAAAACCACCATTCTTGTATCAAACCCCAATTCACCACCAAAGATATTCTTCTGATATTGTCGATTGATTGTTGGGAACAAAAATAAATAAATAAATTATTGCAAAAAAAGTTACCATTAAATAATAAAATTAATTTTTTAGAATAAATACTTAATAAAATTTTACGTACTATATACATAGGATTATAATCAATCGAAAAAAATCAAGGGTTATGGGGGGTCTGGACCCGGGGAACCCCCTGGTGTGCGCTTCTGGAAGGAACCGAAAAATGTATAAACCCATATGAAATATCTGCTACGCATGATGCATATTAAATTTAAGTGTCATATTATTCCACATTAAATTTATTCTGGACATATTTTCACAGTGAATTCAAATCGCATGAATTGCTTTTTCTTCGAATATTTTTCTAGTGCTCGAATTTTTCGTTTATTATAAATATGATATATAACTGTTTTTCTTAAAATTTATCAACGCCTTTTTTAATGCATATCTAAACAAATAAAATTAATACTGAACAGAATAAAAAGTCCTGTTTTAATACATTTAAGTGGTTTTTTTTAAAAATAAACATTGAGAATTGATATTACATTGTTGAAGCCTGATATTGAATCAATTTGCTCCATTCAAAAATCTAGCTTGAACTTTATGAAAGAGAATATGCAATTTCAAAGGATGTAAAATAGTCACAAAACCTGATCTTGTTTTAAAATCTTTCACATAAAATACGGCTTACTGAACCACTTGCTTATGAATATCAATCATTGGTAACTTTTGCACTCATGTGCTGGAGAATTATAGGAAACTTTTGTTCGCGTAAAAACATTTGATAGTAAAAATCCAGTAAAAGGAAAGCATAATTCTAATCTAATAGTAAAATATCTCAAGAGTAACTCTATTCAGCTTTCATATTTGTTTTTTAATTTAATTTTCTAACATAAAAGAATTTTTTCATCCACAGTTTTTTGACTTTTATTTTAGACTTATAAATAAAAAAAAAGTTTCAAGTGTAGTTTTTAAAAGATATGTTTAATACCCATTTGTTAATATTGTTTATAAAGGTTTCAGATAGATTTTAATTAAATATATATATTACAATTATTTATATACCTTACAAGAAAAGATACTTTGTCAAGTAATATAAGAATTAATTTAGAAAAAAAATTATCCTTTGATTAAAAATGTTCTTTTTTATGTGATTATTTATTGGAATGAAATTGATTCGATACATAGTTAATTTGTTAAATGATTGTTTATCGATTTATCTATTGAAATGAAAAGAAAATGACTGGTAATATTTAATCTTTGAAAGTAAGTATATACCCCCTCAAAAGTGAAATTCTAACAATGTAAAGGAATGCGCGTAACCATGTGGAAATAAGAAAGGTGGAGGTATCACCAGAATGGCAAATAAATGAATAATGAAACAAGCAAATTATGCTATAGAGAACTGTTTATTCCATATTTAATGTGGCACCCATGAACAGTTAGACAGGCTTCTAAAGGAGAGGCATACTGGGAATGAAGTAATTAATAGTATCTTGAGACACATTCCTTGCGTAATCGTATCTATTGCAAATCTCAGTTCCTCTATGATATACGTTTATGGTTCTGTTTACCTCGCATCCTAGCCACACACATTTTCGATAGGAGAATGATGTTGCCGCCCAGAGTTAACTCCATTCAGTCCATTGAGAGTTTGCCGTGATATATGAGATATGGTATTTTCCTGCCGGAACAATGTACTGAGGACGGGTTACACAAATAGCTAAGCGATAGGTAAAATAACGTGTAACATGAGGACTTTAAACTGATGGTAATGTGCACAAGGAAGATCCGTTTTCAAGCATGATGCCACCCACCAGTGCCGGTTTAAGCCCATTTCGGACCCTAGGCGCAGAAGATCTACAAGCAGTGGCGTAACGTACACCCTCGCATCGTGGGGGACAGAGTTCTGGGGGCCCAAAGCCTGACTGCCGCCAAGTACCTACCCATCGTAAAATCAAACTTAGGGGACTAAAATCTGACTTTGCAGGGGATAAAATGTTCTCCGTTATGCCATTGTCTACAGGCCCCCTTGGAACTGATGAATTAGAATTTATAACTAGAAAATCTGGTTAAGTCCAACTTATCAGGGCCATTCTGGGTCCCGGGCCCCTGGGTGTTAGCCTCAAGCACCGGCACTGCCACCCACACACACAAAAAAAAGTTTGGTGGTGTCGACCATATTGGGTGGCAGGTGGCAATCCCTGGAAATCCGCGTTCACAACCGTCTTTCTCACTTAAATGGAAACCGAAATTAATCTGAAGATAGTGCCCAATATCATTCGTTGGTCCATTGGCGATAATAATGACATCGAATTTAGAGCTAGTTAACCTAGCTGACATCTTCGAAGCATATTCTACTCTCCTGCAATAGTTCTGTTTCTGCAATCCGCTGTGTGACATAGCATATACAGAATGAACCAACTGTTGGTTTTTATAGCCAGAAATTGAGTATACTACGAACGGACGCGAATGCGAGTTTTATCATTTCGATGTGTTTTCCCCCTCTAACCATCCCAAAATTTGCATTTAGGTACGGACATTTCTTCATGGTGTTGCTATTTCACTTTTGAGGAGTATACATAAAATTGGGGAAAAAATTAAGGTTTTTTTAAAATTTGGAGTACATTAATTACTACAGTATAGAGAGGTATGTGAAAGTAAAATGACATGCTTACACTGACGTTGTGATGAATGTCTTTTCACATCCCTCAGTGTTTGGGAGTTAAGCCCGCCTCACACGTAAATTTTTCCTGCAACTTTTTGGCTTAACTTTTCGTCGAATCTGAGGGTGAAGGGCTACCGTAAGCAAAACGACACACTCTGACGTCAGCCGCGCTCTTTCTCCACATTGAAGCATTACTCGCCAATTTTTCTGCTTCGAAAACGACGATCCAATATTATTTCTTTTATTTCGCTCGCGCTTTTGTTGATGGGCGTAAACAGAAATGGAGCATCATTCTGTTTAAAATAATATATGCCGTTAAAATATTGTACACCATTAAAATATTATACGCCATATCTGATGCGAAGCTACCATCGTTACCGCCAACTTGTTAAGACGCAGGGCACCAAAGAACCCCTTTGGCTGGAATTTCGAGCAACTTTCATTTGGAGCAACTTTTTCAGCTCACTGGCAAAAAGTTGTTCGAAAGCCATTGCTATGGCAACGGAGTAAAAATTGCACGAATTGGGGACCAAAAATTGTTCCAAACGTGTACGTGTGATAAGGCCTTTAGAATAAAGGCCAGCCCCAGAACGAATCTATTTTATTATTCTATCAATCAATTCAAATGACTCAGAGTAGGAAACGCACCTTTAATTAAATATAGGAGCAAAAGGAGGTAGAAGAGATATTTAATATTTAAATATAAATTGAATCAATTTCTTTTAGAACGTTTTGGTAAGATACATTCTGAAAAATACTTAATTCCATTCACAGCTATTCGACTGTTAGTTTATATTAATCTAATTCAACTTGTTGACTAAATCGTCAATTAACGATATTTAATAGTTCAACAATTAGTCGTCGAGCAACTCTCGACTATCTCACACCAACTTTTCACTAATCGTTAAATTCTAACTCCTCACCACTAACCATTCGTACCTAAAAGTTAATGCTTAAATATCATCCTTCATTTACATAAACCGTATCTTCTTCTTCGGGAGATCGTTTAAATGTTTGTGCATGTTCATTTACGCTGATTCACATTCATGCACGTTTCATTAATTTCCAATTTCGTAAGTGATTTCCAATTTCAGAGTAATGATTATCTCGACGAAAAATATTTTTTTCGGTCATAAAGATAATTTTTACTCTGAAATATGATAGGCATTTGATACCATTATACTGAGATATCCTTGTCAGAAATAACTTTTTAAATCGTATCTAATATTTTCAAACACAAGCTAAATTACATCAGTTTTAATCTTCCGTTAGCCTTAAAAGCACTTTGTATTTTCAATCAAAAGTTGTTCGAAACAGTATGACAAGATAGAAATTAAATCAATTGCAGTTATTTTTTTAAATTATTTTTATTATAAAGGGGGGGGGAGGGGGTGTTACGAAGAAAAGATCTTTTTTCAACCATTTCACAAATTCATTTTGGGTATTCACCTTCTTTTGAATTGCTTGTACCAGAAGTTTTCTCTCCAAATTTGTTAATGTTGTTAATGTCTCCAAAGTAAAATGCTTCTTAGATTTTTTTTATTATTATTATTATTTTAAAAATGAGACATCCTTTAATTTCTGAAAGTTCTTTAGTTCACTACAATATGGATAATATGAGCAAAAGGAAACGTTTATTCCAAATGCCATTCTAATTTTCATCTTTTCTCATTACTTGGGGACAACTCTGCAGTTGTATTTCTCCAACACTGAAAAAAATTATCTTCGTGAATATAAGAAAGAGCTTCATCATGGATGTTTGATTCTGACTTATAAAAATATTACTTTATCATCTCTCCTTTGACAATATTTTTAAAGGTAACCAATGATTTGGATATATCTTTAATGGGAAAACCTCTCTCTTAGTAGAAAACTCTCAAAGGGTGTCTGTTGTACTTATAGGTGGTACGCCTCATATAACACTATAAAAGTTCTGCGTAAAAAAGGACTTTTTTTCGTAAATTCATGTAATCTGTATTGGCTTAAAATAGGACTGAATGGACTGGAATAATTTATATTTAAGAAAAAGTTATAGAAAATACAGCGTCTTTTCTCTTTAAATGTACTTTTAGTTTCGTTTAAGAGAAAGGAACTTAAAAATGCACAACTCAAGACTTAATAAGCCATAGTAATGTAGAAGTTTATAAGCTATGGCAATGTATAGGAGTTTATAAGCCATGGCAATGTAGGAGTTTATAAGCCATGGCAATGTAGGTGTTTAATTCAGCGCTCTCTGCATCATTGAATGAATTTTGTGAGAATTTAAAAAATTTCCTAAATAATATATCTGAAGGCAATTGAATTCAATAAATGTGTCTGAATGGGGGTGGGGGGTATGCATAATTATTCAAATCTTCTCGGTCAGTAGAGTATGGACTCAGGAGTCAAAATAAGACATTGCATTCATATGGTGATTTTGCACTTTTCCCTTAAGGTATCTGACTATCCTAAAATTATGAATTTTGCCAAAAATTGGCAAATTTTTTTTAATGATTTTATTTTATAAACCATCTTATTAGCTTTATAAAAATACCAAGTTTATTATTTTCCGTTCATAGAACAAAAACTACAAATGTTTTAATAAAAGCAGATGCCATTACTTTAAGCAAGATGTCATACTTTAAACCACGTTTTATTCGAATTGTGTGTGTGTTTTTTAAAAATGTTCAAACGGGAACAGCGATTGCTAAAAACATTTTGAAAATAATTAACTGAAATTTTTTATGTATGTTCTGTACAATATTAGAAGCGTTTTAACCTTCAGATTTATCAATCACTGTTTTATTACAAAATTTACAGTCTCTTATGTTAATACGATCACTGTTATTTTAAGCAGTTTCTTATAATAACTAAGATAAAGATTTCTAGTTTTTGTAAAAATTAAAATATCTCTGATCCTGAAGGTCATTTCAAAAGTGAATAACATAGCAACACATCGGAATTGAAAAATTTAAAATTTGTTCTTAACTTTCGATACAGAATGGGCCTCGTTTATGTTATTTTTTTGTAAATTTTCCCCAGTTTTTTCCCACTTTAGTAATAATAATTTCTTGTTCTCTTCTTAATTTTAGCATATTTTTCTTAAAATGTACTAAGCAAATCTGAAAGCCACAAAAAAAAATCCCCATAACCATTTTTTTTTAAAAAAAGTTGTTGCAAGTAGTCGAATACCTTAGATATTATTAAATTTATAGCAATACAGAAGATTTAATAAGCAGGACACTTAATAAACCGGATGATAATCAAGCCTCTAAAAAAAAATCTTAGATAAACCGTTTAGCACGCGAAAAAGAGCGAGACACAAACATAGTTGGATTGACTGCCTGGAAAAAGACTTGAAAACTATTAAAGAGATAAATGGAAAAACCTTAGCCAAGAATGGAATGGAGATTCTGAGGAAGAAAAGTGCCTAATTCGAGTCTCTCGTGCCAGTGAAAAAGATATACGTTGCAAGGATTCTTAATAGAGGCTTAAACATTCCAGGAGATCCATGGGGCTTGATAAGAGAAAATAACCTGTTTTTTTCTCTAAATTTTCTCCTTACAAATAATAAAGTATAATAAATTGTTTATTTCTTTCTCTTGTCAATGTGAGAAAATGTTAAATGCATTGGTTTAAATCTCATGAAAAATACCCTAGTTTAAATTTGTTTTTTAAAGAAATTCTAGAAAATGAATAATAATTCTGGATATATCTTTATACGAGCATTTACGTAAGAAATAAAACTTTGCGATACATTAACGAAAGGTTTGCATTAAAAGTGTTAATGTTGTATTAGTTAATGTTCTAAGTAAAAAACCTCCGTATATATATTGCACTTATTTTTTATTAAATTCATTGCTTTTTTATGTAATATTAATTTCCCTCCACAATTTTATTTCAAATATGCAATTAGCTGTTATAATGGTATAAGAATGTGTAGTGGAATCGATATGTAATGTGTGATTCCAATTGATAAAGGGTTTGTGATATTCAATAAAAGGATTAGTGGAACATAAAATGGTTTCGGCATTTCTGAATGACGTTAAAATTTAACTTATTTATAATTCGACATGTAAGCACTTCCATATTGCTTCTATTCAATTTGTTTATTGTTGTGAGCTGTTTACCTTAAGTCATCCTGCTTAATACAGGACAATGTGCCTAAGAACATTAAATTTTTAAACACACAATGGATCTAATTTATCATTATCTGCTGAGTATGAATTATCTGGTAAAACATGGAATATAAATAATGGGATAAATAAAAAATGTGTCATTTTTCTTGTAGATTTAGAATTAATTACAAAATTTAAAAAGTACATGTTAAATAATCATTAAGTAAGGAAAAAAGATATATATGTATAAATATAATTCTATCTGATAGTGGTGTGAAATTTTTTTCCCGATTTTTTCCCTGCCATTTTTTGTAAAAATATTAAATGCAAGAAATAAGAAATTAAATGAATAAATCTTTTGTCAATTTTGATTTGTTTTTAATATAAAGAACAAAAAAACCAATACTCGGGATTTTTTATATGATAAACTTAATGTTACCCAATTAAAGCTGTGTATATATATTTAATATATAGGGTCGTCTTACAGCTGTGGATTAACTATCAAGTTTTATTTATATTTCATATATTTTTTTGCATTAAAATGCATATTTTTTACTTACTTATTTCACTATTTTAATTTATGTAACATATTACAAATTTGAAAAAAAAAATATGTAAAACAGGCATGTTAGGAATTTATGTGAAAAAAGAAATATATATGATTAATTTTTGTAAGTGTATCGGTATCTGATGGTAATGTACAAATTTGAAATGAGTTTTCTAAATCAAAATTCTGTCAAAAGAATTGTATTTAGATCAGAAACTCTTTTGCTAAATAACATAAATTTTTTTTTATATAATTTACGAAATATATTTCTCAATTTATGAAGAAAAACAGATTTCAAAATGTACAAGACAAAATGTAATTAATTAATGTGAGATGTTTATCTTAATTAGTTACTGACTTTAAAATTATATTGATTTTTTTAAAAATCTAATTAAATTTTAATTTGCTCATGATAAATAATCTTTGCTTGATATTTGTGCAAGAACTTTTTTCAGTGCTGTACTTTTTTAGCAACATTCAACAAATAAATTTTGAAAAAATCTTGGAAATATTTAAGCTTATTATTTTTCATGAAAAATAACTGCTTTTTGATAACTCATTTAATTCTTTTGTGCATCAGTAGTGCTTTAAGAAAGTGATTAACAATTTTCGGAACTAGTAATTTTTTTAACATCATCAACTCAATTAACAATTCAAAACTGAAATTAGAATAAATATATTTTCAGGAAGAATGAAGAAAGGAAAAAAGTACAGTAAGTGTTTGAAAAGTTGTCAATTTATATTTAAGTTATGCAAGAAAATATATAGGAAAGCAATTTTTTAGTTAACTTTTTTTTAAAATTTAAATTGTGTAACATTGTAAGGTATCTTCTGCAAGAAATTTCATTTTATCGTTCGAAAATCGTTTCACCATTTTGATTTGATCATGCATTTTGTGATGTTCTGGCCTTGAATCACGTATTTATGAAATTCTAAACAATTTGCCTTTTTAAAAAGTACATTAAAAGAAATATTTAATGTACTTTATTTTGGTTTCATAATTCTTGTAATTTTCCTTACAGATTGTTTTTTCTTTGAATTTATATCAATAAGTTATTCCCATATTCTTTGAAAACCACTTTCTTAAGAATTTGCCAGTTCTGGCGTCAAATAGAATTATCGATTTAGGAATTATAATAATTTCAGAATTCAAAAAATTGCATCGGAGCAAAAACTCATTGCGCTGAACGCTATCATCTTATTCACAATGTACAGAATTGAAAAACAAACAAAATTTCTATAAAGTTAAAAACATTATCTGATTGTATGTAGATTATAAGGATATATTACATATTCAGAAAAATTTATGAATATGTATAACAATTTTTTATCGGCTTTAGCTCCTCTCTTTTATTGAATTATGATCTTTTTACACCGAACTCTATTTTTATGTATCCAATTCTTGAAAAAATAACTCTAAATTAACTTTCATGTTTTAGTGTGCTTGTTTCAAGGACTAAATTCATGACGGTCACATGATAATATAAACACGTGTTCTACATTGAATTCAAAACGGACAATAAACTAGCTCGTACTTTTTATTCTATTTGTAAAACTTAGGTAAAATTTCAAATTGCATAATTGGGTAAAGATGCTCAAGAGTTATAAAAAGAAATTTCTGCAAAAAGATTTTATAATTAAAGAAAAAAAGTCTTGTTTTATACATGTACTTTTAAATAAAGTGACAAATATTAATTTTTCTAAAAAAAAAATTTCTGTAAAAAGCGTAATTTGGCAACAACGAAGTGCATGAACTGATTTGCTGAAAATAGATAATTGCATTTATCGTGACTATGACGTCATATGTGTTTTTGAACTTGATTGGCTAAAAACACGTGGTTTAAAATTATCATGTGATTATGACGTCACATGAATTTAGTCCATTAATCTTTGATAAAATTTCAATAGGTTTCAAAACTAAATCCATTAAGATTGCATATAAACACACACTCACACATGAACGTGCATAAACACAATCTTTACAAAGCTTAAGTATAAATACTACTACTACTAATAATAATACGTTTCTCCTTTTACTATGTGAGGTAAACAATCAAACCAATTTTATGTATTTTAATTTTCAGATTTTAATTTATTATAACCAATGTTCAGTTAGTAGGACATTTTTAAAATTCACAAATTCCTACCTTATGTATACAATCTATAACTTTTTTTTTAAAAAAAGTTTTTGATTTATTAAGATTTCATTATTTGTTTTTGAATTTTTGACATATATATATTTTATTGCTCAGTCTAAGGCCCTGCCTATCATTGGAAATATTTTAAAAAAATTGTCAAATGTTTAAATTTAAAAAAATTTCCTTTTTTCAAAAGTTCTTTTTTAAATAAATTTTGGATGCGTTATAATGAATTAAAAGTTCTTTTATTTATTACTAATAAATATATTTTGAGTAATTTTTTTTATTCCTTGCTCACACTTTACTTTATTATTTTATTTTGCGCAGGTGTAAAGTCAAGAATGTGTCGAATGTATATCGAATAAGACCTCAAAGAAAATGTTTGGTTTCCAATGAACTAGTTACCTGGATGGTAAAATTACGATCTTTATGGCCAACCAAGGTCCAATTTTGATTTCGGGAAAAAAATCAAAAAATACTAGCTGCTGCTTGTTAAATAGAACTGAACCGCAGAATTTTTATAATATTTGGTGGGGAATTTTGGAGAATATCTCTTTCAATTGGAAGTATGAAGTTCTTCGCCAATTGTTCTCGAATTTGCAAGCTAGAGGTCGTCAAGCTGTGTTCCATGGAACCCTGGGGTCCCATGAGGCATTCCCAGGGGTTCCACGCAGTAGCACACACAAAAATCTTTCAAGGGGGGAGTCCATGATCGAAAGTCCCCCCAACTCGTATCATACCTCAAGACAACACCAATTGATTCTTCTGATTTTGTTGACAAAAAACAGTAAAAAATAAATTATTGAATTAATAACTAGCATTAATTAATAAAATAAATTGTTAATTACAAGTACTTAATTAAATTTTACGTTATATATATATATATAGGATTATCATCAATCGAAAAAAAACTCAAAAGCTTTGGGAGGGGGTGTCCGGACCCCAAGGACTGGTTCCACGTCAAGATAAAAAAATCTAATAGAAAATTATAAATTTGTATGCTAAATGGATTTAAGTTCTCTAAGAAGTCTGTATAAACCACAAGTTTCTAAAAAAAGCTCACCCTAATCATTAAAACTGAAAATTTTATTTGTTCTTCGAATACTTTGTAATACTTTAACTTTTATTATAATATAATTAAAAATAACATTGAAACGTTCTATTTTCTTTATACGTACTGCCCACTATAATGTGAATACTCTATTCTTTACAATTCCCACAAAATAATTTTATACTTAAAATATTTTGCAAAACTAAATAGTTTTATGGAAAGTGCACCCCTTTTTTTCATTTGCTATAATGAAGGAAAGCCCTTGGGAATGTCACTGGTAAGTATCGAAAATCAAACAACTAAGGACGGGCCCATATCCAGTTCAGCAATAAGCTGTTAAAAAATTGGAAGGTTAGTTTTTTTTAAAAAGAAAAATAAATAAAAAAGAAGCTTTTATTAGCTGTGTAGAGGCGGCTAAAGGCAATACTTTATGTTCTGGTAGCCAAATAACACCCGGAAAAATTTGAAAACGTGCTTAAATTAAACAGCAAGTGTCTGGGTGTCGGGGGAAAAACAAATTCTCGGTAAAACTTTTTTTTTTTTTTGTTACTGATGAGAGAGCACGCATTTTTTGTTTACAGGATTTCAATTAACAAAATCCAATTTAGAGAAAATAAAAAATAACATGTTTCTTTAAATATAATTGCACACGTAAAATACGGTAGTAATAAAATTTTTACATGGATCCAATAGCATACAATGGGATAGATAAACTGAAAATAATTGTTGGAATTCTTGTTGCTATAAAGTACACAGACATATTACGAAGTTATTATTACTATTATTTTGTGAGGGTGTCGAGTTAAAGAAAGGATTTCTGCTGTTCCAACTATGCTAGGGATACAACCCCCCCCCCCCCAAATTAATATTAATTTGTTTTAAAGAATCCTGGCTGCTTCAAACATTTCAACAATCTGCAGTTTTTAACCAAACCAATCATTGATTATTTTGAGACCAGAATGATAGGTAATAAATCTTTTTTAATGTGTATTAATCTAAAAACATTAATCCACATTAAGAAACTATGATAGTCTTTTATCCCATTAGTAATTTAATACATCAAAAAATAATTTTACAAAAATAGAAATAATTTTAGTATAACTTATCGCGAAGATTTCAGTCCAAAAATTAAAATCGTGTTTCTTAAATAATGAAAAAGAAATTAATATATTTTTATTGAGTGTCATTTGAATTTATAATAATGAATCTGAATACTTGTATATGTAATATCAGTTCAAATTATATTAGAGTTTTTTCCAACACCCGAGTTTTGAATATATCCGCTTTCATGTACACGATGCCCGTCATACCATTTATCCATGCCTTGATTTATAAACACTCCTAATCTCTATATTCAAATACTTCAATATATATTATGAAAGAGCCTTGACACGGTCAAGAAGAGAAAAAAATTACTTCTCGTCTAACAAAAATAAATCTATCAGCATACCACTTGTTAGAGACCAACTGACTTATACATCTTTAAAAAAAAACAGTCCATTGCAAAAAGAAAATAAAAAAATTAGAAAAATTGTCTCTTATAAAAAAAAACGCATTTAGAACTCAGTGCTATAATTGGTGTGGGTTCTAGCGGGCTCGTAAAATTCGTGACTACACGAAAAAGCACTTAGCACTGACTGCTTGGGCGGTGCGAAGTCTGAAGGCATCTGGCCAATAGCAGATTGCCCCGCCAAATTAACAGCACCTCTCGGTTCACTTTCCCCGCCAACTAGACCCAGAGGTCAGACCCTATTATGCAAGAAAAAAATCCACTTTATTTATTTGGACGCCGCTAGGAGTTATGTCTCCTTTTAAAATTCTTGGGCTTGGCGGCTCATTTTCGCGCCAAACGCTTCCACCGCCAACTTTTTTTCTTCCCTCTCTATCGTACTGAAAGGGCAAGTCATTCAAATTAGAACGATAGGCTCTATCGTGGAGTGGGACATTAGGAATTAACAACGGAGTGATAAGTTAAAAAGTTGCTCGGCCACACATATTGGAAGCGATAGAACTAATAATAGCGGATCATGTACGGGTTAGAAGGGTTGTTGTAAAGGGAAGAAAAATTTGAAATAAATAATGGATAAGAAAACGTTATTAACAAGGTTGTTACTAGGCTCTTAACTATTGAATAAGGCAGGTTTACTATTTGTGCGATAAGATAACATGACTGCAAAATGGCGCTATATCTTTAATACAATGGCCTTTGACATTATAAAATAGTTGTTCACTGATGGACGCGTGTAGGATAACGAAGACTATTGACAGCGATGAAATTTAATAGATAAAGCCGTGAGTATAAAAATGAAATAGTTAAGAAATAACGATGGAGTATACGTTTTTCTTAACGCTAAGAAAAATTTTCCTTCTTATTTCTACTTTCTACTGAGGTATTAATATTCAATAAATTATGTTATTACAAAATATAATGATGAACAAAGCTACTTATTCCTATTCAAAGATTATATCTAATTCCAGGGATGGCGAACCAGTGGCACGCGTGCCATTGATGGCACGCGACACAATATTTTGGGCACGCCAGTGATAAAAAAAGTTTGCATTTTATTTCAAAATAACAAAGTTAACTATGAAATATTACGAATAATCGCAAGTGATCGGTCGTGGGGTGGAGGGGAGAACACTCGTTCGTTATTGCCTTGCCTTATTTACGTCATGGATTACAATTGCTGAGGATGCAAAGTTTGTCTACGCATAGCACAGCCAATTTCATTGACATAACTGTATTTTAAAATTTATTTGTGTTATATTTACGAATTTAGCTGTTATTTAACATGGTTAGTTCAGCAAAAGAACAAAATGTGCAAGACAGTAAGTGTAACAGAGAATTTCAAATTTGGTGAACCTAGAATTATGGCATTATTAGTAAAAGCGACCAAGAGGTTTGCGTTTTATGTCCTGGAATAATGGTATGCAGAACATCGTCTGTAAAACGGCATTCTGAAACAAATCACAAATCCTCTTGTCAAAAAAGTGAACCACAGTAAAAATAATTAATTGCTTAGAACTCGTTTGGCAGATGACTCCAATTCAGCATGCATTCTACTAAAAGGAGCATGTTACAATCCTAATATAAGATTTGTCATCCAATCTGCAACAACAGAAGTCCCACTGATGTTTACTTTAATTTGAATTACATGTATAACTGAAACATTTACAGCTATACAGTACAAAAGGTATTTTTTCGTAGTAAATAAAGAGTTTTGTGTTGTTAGTATTTAGTTTTATTATTATTTTCCCAATATTCTCTCAAGTAAAAATTACTTGATGGCACGTCGCTACCTCATTAAACATTGCTTTAGAAATGGCATGTTGATCCATAAAGGTTCGCCACCCCTGTCTTATTCTTTGTAGTCAGATACGAAGCAATATCTTTTTCAGTTATAGTCTTGAAATTGTAGTCTTGGCATTGTAGTTCTTGAAAAATATAAACTACCTAAATATCTGCCTTCATTCAACGCAAGAAAGTGCATTTTTATTGTGTATATTAACTTTATTATTTTTCAAACCAGATAATGAAAATTTACTTATTATTTATGACTGAAAAAACAGAAATTTTTCTCTAACTCAAGTTGATTGACTGATTGTCTATAAACGTCACACTTTTAAGTAACACGAGGGCCATTGACGACGGACTTCTTGAGAAGGATGACACCAGACCAGGCGCCTCATTCTCCAAACACCCACACAACGCCAATGTGAGAATTTTGAGCCTCGACACATCTAACCTAATAGATCGAACATCCTCGGCAGATTGAGCATCAACCCTTCGACACGATGGGTTTTCAGTGTCACTAAGACTCGAACGTGCGACCCGACAGAAACGATGCCGGCCACGAGTTTGCGACGATGGTCACTTGATTACAGCGGCCATCTTGAAATTCGGACGAAGGGAAATAACATTTAGGAATCACTGCTGTAAAAATTTGGTAAAAGAAATATTGTGTGAATGAAAAGTTATATTGGTCTGAATCAGTGGCGAAACGCATCACGGAGCGGGGCAAGGTTCTAGGGAGCCCAAAAACTGAGTTTGCTGGGGGGTCTAATGTCCTCCGTTACTCCACTGTTCTAAATATTATTACAAATTAAAATGAGCTAACGGTGATGTTAAGAATAGTGAAATAAAGAGTTTTCAGCAGACTAATTTATATAAAGCACATTTTTTACACACACACACACACACACATATATATATATATATATATATATATATACCATATTCACTCTCTCTCATTTACATATATTATCATCACATATTTTATATCAAAAATAGAAAGAATGGTTGCATTGTACAATACTAAATATTTCATTTTTTTTTTTAAAAAAGTATCACGTCGAAGACTTTCAATAAAATTTTGTAGAAGAATTTTTGCAATTTGGGAATGATAGTCGTGTACAACTTTTTTGCATGTTATTTCATGAGATCTTATATTGAAAACCTTGTGCAAAAATTACGACATGTCTGACAAAATAAACGAACAACGTGTGACAAATAACGAAAGCTGTAGCAGCTGCTTCATTGAACTTACTAGACTTTAATATGTTGTAATGTGGGTGCTGTATGTTTAAACTGGTGTTACTTAATAATATGTGCGTAAGGTATTCTTCCTCTCGCCACACTCATCAACTGGCCTCGTCGCCTTTATATGCTCGTATGTTTATCATACTAAGCTTTTTAAAACTAAATTAACAGGGAAACATTCGATTTTTTTCTACTTAACTATTCTTTTAAAAAGACCCATTTCTCTTTACACTATAGAGGAAAAAGTAGAAAAAATGAGTTGCAAACCTTTACTTTAATGAACTCAGAATATGAAAATAATATATGTGCATAATTTTCTAACGGGAAAAGTGCTTTGAGTTTAGCTATGTTCTTTAGAATAGATAAAGATAACTGTAAATTATTCTCTTCTTCAATTCTTAAACAATGAGTCCCCTACAAAGAAAAACATCTTTCTTTTCGTTGATACCATTGTGTTTAACAACGAAAATAATAAAAACAATATATATATATATATATATATATATATATATATATATATTCATATTATGTTGAACATTCTAAAGATTGTTATTAAATTTAACTGTCACATTCAGTTTCTTTTGTGCACGTTTAAAATTTTTTAAAAAAGCACTTCTATTCTTTTATAAATAAAACTTAAATTTTCTGAATTTCCGGGGGAAAATGAGTAAATTTCTTCAACGCTGAACATTCTTTCAAACTAAAGGACCCCCCGTTCCTTCTCGTTTCTCTCACCAAAGAAAAATTTAAAGTTTTAGGGAAGTAGTTGAAATATCAAATTTTAGAAACTATCCAAGGGCTCTTGATTGAAAAGCTGTTCAACTAGACAAAGGCTTCAAATAAATCAAATGTTTTGTCATATTGGAAATACTTTCTTCTACTTCAGTGGCTCAACATAACTGAGTGGGCCTTGACCTCCTCTTGGCATCTCTACTTTTAGCACAACTGTTTTCTAGTTTTTGACCTTTAAAATATTAATATATTTTTCAATATAGTCTATCCTTCTTAGTAGGATCTGCCCAGAGGTCTATTTTCCAAGGGCTTTGCCAGAAAGAGTTTCTTGCAGCAACGATCTTCATTCATTCTAGCCAGATCACCAGCTCATTTAAGTCTCTGTAGTTTGACGAATTTTACAATATCAGGTTCTTTGTAAATTTTATAGTGTTCTAAATTAGATCTTCTTCTCCGTGATCCATTCATTTGGATCCCACCAAGAATACAATGCAATGCTTTTCGCTCGAAAATTCACAAAGTTTCCTTATCACATAAAGTCAAGGTGGCCGTGCTAGCCAAGTGGTCAAGCTATCGGATCATGGCTAGCGTGTCATGAGTTTGAGCCCAGTACCATTGGAGACACGCTATGTAGGAAAGCGATGCACGTTAAATCTGTCTAGAGCTCAAACGTCCTCCTATTGGTGTGGTGTGGTAGTTAGGAGAGGGGAGTGCCAGCTCAGGTGTCGTCCGCGTCACTTGACCATGGTTCAAAATTACGCGGTCCGTCGCCAAAAACCCTCGTGTAGCTGAACAGTACGACGCTAATATTCACTCACTCACTCATAAAAAGTCAATGCCTAAGTCTTTGATGCATAAGTCAGGACAGATAGTATAAAATTTTTGTAAAGAAGTGATTTAGTTCTTAATTTGAGAAAGCTGGATTTTAAATAACTTTTTTTTTTTCAAATCATAAAAATATTTATTTGCAGCAATTATTCTTTTTTAAATTTCTGGGGCAAGCTCATTTTTATTATTATGTATCTTATAGTTGCCAATTTTTATGTGACCAAGTTGTAAGTCAAAATTTAAACTATGTAAATATTTAGTTTTCTTCTCATTTTCAGATAAGTTAATTCTTTTAGCACTTTGTTCTAATGCCACAAATGCCTGTTTAAAAGGGTGTGGTTCGGGGAACAATGCCAGTGTCATCAGCAGAAATACTTTAACAGAACTATAATTCCTTTAGTTTTTCCAAAAGAAAATGACTTATTATCATTTAACAATATTATGTTCCCGACATTTCAGTCTAAATATTCCGAAACATGGGAAAGTGTATAAAACTTAATGGTTTGTTTTAGGAAATACTGAGAAAAAAATAATGAGTCGAAATGTGTGGATATGTGTAACAGAGAAAGAGAGAACCAAAGTATTTCCCTAATGAGAAACTTAAAGCAAAATTCTGGTTACTGTATACACAAGAAAAAATAATTTTGAATCCTTTCTTTATGAACAACTTTTTGAAATTATGAAGCTTCTATAATTTCAAGTCAAGAGTCGGTTATTCAAAAAAAAAAGAAATAAGTATCTAACAAAAGAAAAATAGCTGTATAGGAAAAAATATAAGCAATTATTCCCCATTCAATTATAGGATAGGTTGAAAACACTAAAATATTTTAGCACTAAAAATCATTAAGGAAAAATATGAAAAGAAAAGAAACTTCAATAAAAAGTATTAAGAGTAACATTTAAAATCTTTAAAAATCCACTATCACAAACAACGAGATAGAGAAGGCTCGCATCTCATTTAACGATCCTGAACCACAGAGAGTATTAAATTGTTTTTTTTCCCCCCATAGAAAGTTTTTTTTAAAAACTGTTTTAGCGACTCCACTAAACACCGAAGTTTGTTTTGATCACTTCAATTGCATAAAACATTAAAAGAAACTTTTCATTGGTGCAATATACTTTTAAGGTTTAATTCATTATTGGTAAAAGTAGACATGAGTTGTACAAAAAAAAAATTATCTGACCAATTTATTGGTTGTTAGAAAAATAATCCCTTTGATGGTTAATAGAAATTTTAGAGTTAAACTTTCTTTGGATAACTTATCAAATTATATAGTATGAATCCTAAATAACACATCGTAACAAGTCTATATTATCTACAAATTAGGGAAAACGATATTTTTATTAATTGGTAGTACAATATTAAAATACTACATTTGCAATTTTAAAAAACTAAGCTTTATTAATGGCCAAGTATTAGGATTTTAATAAATAATCTAGCAATAAACAAAGAAAATGAGTTTATATACATCAACTTTTTTCCGAATTTGAGTTAATTTAAACCTAGAATTTTATATTGTATTATTTTAATAATGATGCAATTAATTTGCTATATATATATATATTTCTAATTTTCGTATAATAAAATCCAGCAAAAGAATTTATATCAACCCTTTCAGCATTTCAATACATATTGTCAGAAAATCTGTGATGGCAGTTCTTCCATCAATAATAGTTATTTGGTTAATAAAGATTATATATAGGGACAATGTAAGATAACCACAAAAATACCTGAGCAAATTCTTATGTTTAGGGTTAAGAAAGTGGTGTTACATAATATTTAAAGGCGTCACACACACAGCCTGCCCCTTTATTTATATTACAGGGAGAAAATAAAATTTAAAAGAAAAATTTCTGCTATAAATAACATGAAACTAATAAATGTGAAAGAACTATATAAACTATACATACACTATACAAGTATAACATAAAAAGAGATATTCCAAGAAGGGATTATCCGAATGAGACGAAATTACGTAGGTCCTTAACTTACTTAATTCACGTTAGAGTACGCAAATTACTAACTTTTGGTGGCTAATGATTGAGTAGCTGGAGTTTGTTTTGGAGTTTCCGAATGGTTTCTAAATCAGAAGACATGGGATACTTAAATGCTAAGATGTTGCTATGTTGCGATTGTGGCTCCCTCGATCCTCGTGGAACGTGTCAATACCTCACAAAGGATTCAGTGACCATATGTCAATACTTAAAGAACTTTCAATTGGATTAAGGCAATATGGTACCATCTTCACAATTTTTTTTTATTTTTAATATTTGACATTTGGTTTTAATTGTATTTCATAAAAGTTAATATTTAATAATAATTCCATACAAAAAGAATTTTATTTGTTGCAAAATGTTTGTAAAATTAAATTTTTTTTAGTTTTTTTAAAGCATTTTTTAAATCCCTAAGGCTTATTTAAATATGTCTCTTTTCTTTCAAAATTTTTTTCCCAAGTACCTTATAATATACTACATAAAAATGTGCATGGGTTTTTTTCTGCTGCTGCTCTTTTATTTTTTATTATTTTTTTATAGTTAAACTTCCAAAAATTTCCAAAAAAAAACATTAATTTTGATTTTGAAATTTTTTAGAAAAAGTACGAACATGTTAGAGCTAATTCCATGCACAGTTTACAAAATATACATTTCAGAACATGTATAAAAAATTTCAAACCCATACTTCAATTAGCAAAAAAGCCTTAGGGTTTTGAATAACAGTATATGTACAAAAATTCAACATGGAGAAATATGAGTTTGAAGTTTTCATTCCATGAATAGCATGATATAATATTCATCGAATAGTCTGAAACTTTTATGAAATGTTAATTAGCTTATTTAAAACTACTTACCATAAAAAATTGCACAAATGTAGAACAATTAAACAGTATACTGCCATAATGAATATATAGAAAAAAACGAATGAAAAATCAATATTTCATAAAACTTTATCTTAATAATTATAAAAATAAATAAATACACACACACACTTCAGAGCTAATGCACAACATGTACAAAAGATGTTTATGCCTTTATTTTTTATTTCCATGGTTTTAAAAGCCTTCGCATGCTAAATATTGTACACGAATAAAAGCAAAATCAAATAACAATTTATAGGTAAAATACATCAAAATCTAAGATCTGTGTATGTGCATTTGTTTAAATAAATCTCTTAAAATATTTTAATAATAAAAGTGTTGAATCTCACGCACATGAGATATATATATATATATATCACCAAAACAAATATGTAAAAATGGGAAGTTTTTCTATTCTTGCGAATTAGATTTTTAATTATCTGAGTTATCAAAATGAGATTTAGTATTTGTGCTTTGGGAGAATCCGTTTTGAAGTTTTAATCTCATTCATAATAATATCATAAAAAGCACACACAACTTTTAAATCTTGACCAAATCCATTTGATCTTCCAGTAAATAATTCACAAACTAGAATTTTTGCATGGATTGCACAATTCTTTCTTAAAATGATTTATTACTGCATATATAATGTCAATCTCATTGATGCGCATTAGAAAAATAATTAATTCATTTTTTATCAGGCTCTTTTCTAGCAGATAATCTGAAATGTGGGCGTGGTAGTTGCTGTTTAGCATCAAACATTGCTCCATTACTTAATGACAAATGCAGATAAAGCTTTGAAATTTTGCAGGCATATTTATAAAGATTCGGGGTATCAAATGAGCCAATAAAAATTTTTCGACAGTTTAATGATTTTTAGGGTACCATATCGCCTTAAAAGAAGCCCGACGTTTAAATAGCAGGTTTACTCGACATTTACGCCCGAGAGATGTTACCATTCGATAGTGTCACAGGAATGAGATAACCATGACTGTACAGCAGTACTTCTCAAACTGTGAGGCGCCCCCCCCCCCCAGTTGATAATCCTACCAGGGGGGCACAAGCATATCGAAAATAAAAAAAATAATTCAAAAAATTTATTGATTTACTGGAAAGAATCAAATATACATTCTGAGATACTAAAAAACACACATCTACAAGGATATAATATACTTTTAATATATCAGTACTACATTAAGTATTTGATCTTTAATTTGTCAATACTAACTTAAGAACAAGTTTCATAATTACTAGTGATACCATGTGTTTGAGCTTCTCATATACAAAACTTAATACACATCTTGATAATCAGTACGGTTTATAACTAAAGTCGTATTGTAGCTTTACGTCAAAGTACATTATTATTACACTCAATACATCGTTATTGTAAGGAGGGGGGGGGGGTGATAAAAATTACGATTGAAAATTGGGTGGCAAATATTGAATGTTTGAGAAACACTACAGTACAGAGCTTCCTGTATGAAATAGTCGACCGAGAGGGACGAAGAAAAGTGAGGAAAGACTGATCGCTCACAGCTCTTGATGTGTCCTTGTCAATGATCCACTGAGTAACCCGAACGTCAGTGATTGAAATGGTCATCGATAGGTAACTCAGGAAGAAGTAGTTGATGTCCTGAAGGCCATTGCATCGAATGCCTTTCACCATTGCGCACTGTCAGTATGTTTGCAATGATGCCGAGAGCATTCGTTCTGGATTTTCAAGAATTAAAGAAGAATTTTTTCAGTACTGAGTCTAGGATGACGAGTGAAGATATGTCTGGAGACGTTCAGGATGCTCATCTGAATGCCATCCACCACATAACCAAACAACCAAATTTGCGACATGGAGTGCTTTAGAAGGTATTCATTTGATAGCCGTGCCCCTTTGGTTGCTGTCCATAACATCCTTACAATACGGAGGTACATCATCGAGAATCTGTGACATGTGAGGTTTTTCTTCCTTCCACAGACACTTAAGCTTATATTTCAATACGATTGCACTCTAGGGCACCCTGCACATCTTGTTATTACTTTTCTTTTTGTTTCCCCCAAATTTCCCTGACTATCGTGATCGTCAGATCTCTCCTGAACAGATATCCCACTAATCTAACTAGCCAATTGGAATACGTAAACAAGTGATACCGTTGGAGGACGCACACTCAAAACCTGATAGATAACAACTTCCATCAAGACCAGAGATGGACAAAAGCATTTTTGAATTTTTGTCTTGCAGCTCTAGTTCCTGAATCAAACATTTAACTCCTGTGATACTGTCATTATTTTCGTTTTCAGTGCATGTACATCATATTTATCAATTTTCATCCTATTAACGATTTTTTGTGTGGAATGTGTGTGTGTGGCACACAATAAGAGTTCAACTAATCTAAAATCTTAGAGTGGAGTGGTACATCAACTCAGTGACAATTTATCCATTGGGCGCTTGGGACGGGCGCCTAGGGGCCCGGATAAGCTGGACATGAGCAGATTTTCTGGTTATAAATTAGAACCTTCCAGTGCCAAGGGGGCCTGTAGATCTTCTGCACCCAGGGCCCGAAATCAGCACTGCATGAACTTCTTGGGAATCTATGAAGAGATTTTAGAGAAAGGGGGGGGGAGGGAAACGCTAATGCTTCCAGTCAAACAAATCTTGATTTTCTCTCAAAAATGTAATCTGCAAATTACAATATATTATTGACAGTATGTGTCATCAAGAGTATAATTTCATAATGAAAGTGTTAAATTCACGATTTTTTTCAATATTTCCGATTATATCCTGTCCGATTGAAAGGAATAGCATCGTTTAACATAGCGAAGAAGGTCTGAAATTTAGAGCGGCATTTAGATTAATGAGATCGACATCTGCACTGACACCTGATTCTTCTCCAATGCCATACTAAATTCAGAACTTCATTCTCTACCAAATTTAATGTGCGCTAGCACCGTTTCACAAAAGCCTCTGGTTTGATTTGATTTTTGATTAGTATCGTACTATATAATGCAACATAAGGGTTATTGGCGACTGACCTTGGTCAAGTGACGAAGATGACACCTGAGCTGGCATCCCACTCTCTAAATTTCAAAACAATGACAACGTGAAGACTGTGCCACAATCCTTGTATACGATGGACTTGAACTTTAAACTCACCATCCACGAAAATTTTTGACCATGACTACTCTACTACTGCGGCTAAAGAGTCTCTGGTAATACGTTGGCATTGTAGTGAAATGGTTATAAACGAGAGTTTATAGTCCTATTTTAGTCCTAATGCCACTAAAGACCTGTCTTGTGGAAGAGCTAATATATGTTAAATCTGTCGTTAGCGTAATGTTTGATTTTAAGAGAGAAGGCCATCTAGGGTGTCATCCTTGCCCTTGATCACAAACTAATGAGGTCCGTCGTCAACAGTCCTTTGTGACGTTGACTCATTAAGTAGAACACTCCCCGAGGACGCTTGTCAAGATTGACATATAGGGTGACCAAGATGTCCAAATGGGACATTCTACCTTCCTAAAAAAGACCGGCTATTCTTTTTTCATGCCAGGGGGATAACAGATGTGAGTAGATTCGGAAAACGGCTTTGATGTCACCACACCTTTTCTTCCTACGACATCAAGACGGTTTTAGTCTCAGTGATCAGTAGAAATGACGCTCCTGGGAATAATCTCCTTTGTTGAGTCACCCTTGCAAGTGTGGACCACGAATAACTTGAATGAAGAGGAATGTCAGCCGGTCGGGATAAAGACATACCCTCAGTATCAATGTGACAGGACGATAAGGAGCCCTCCAAATGGTGAACTAGGTACCGCGTCGGAGTTGAGGTCAGACGCGCCGGTCCAGCACCAATAGAGTGGGACTAAAGTGAGAAAAGCCGTGTGAATACTGCTACGCTGGCAAATCAGAGATAGTTGGAGACGGGAAAGGGGACCACCTAGGGGTTTAAAGAGTCGGCTCGCAAGTTGAGGAGGACCTTCTCTACCTTTGATTTTTGGCATTACCTTCAAATAAAGTTTTTCCCCTTCTCTTTGATAGAGGTTGCGGGGGCAGCCGCACCTCAAGGACCAAGGGAGATGAACATTGCAGATTTTTGAAAAACAGAGTGCCGGAGTCGGCGGAGCTACGGTTGGAAAACTGACGTTGAAGTAGAACTTTTCTGCAGCTAAAGGCTGTGAACATTATCAAGTTACGAATGAATATACTGAGGCTTATATTTAATGCCTTTTGGCTTAATAGCTGTGTGGGCCTCACGCTACCCAGTAAGGAAGTAATCTCACTGGTCACTTCGTTGCACCTTGTTTTTTTTCTAAGTGCAACGTTGACAAAAAAAAATCAACCAGTCTTCAATGTACTACTTGGAACACAAAATAGGTTAAATATTTCTGATATAAAAATAAACAATACTTTTATTGAAAAAATAACGAAGCCCATCACCATTATAGTTCCAAATGAGACGTTAATAAACAAACAATCAACTTTGATAAAAAAAAATAACAATATAATTAGTAATTAAAATGTAAACGCTCTTTAATTGAATGAGCTGGACTTAATTTATTAAATATTGTATAGCAATTCAAACTAACTTAGCTGCGAGGTATTTAAAACACAATTCTCTTGCACAAGGAACAGGAAAATTTTTCTAAATGAGGATATTTGTTACAAGCGAGTAGACCTTACGTTAAAAAATGTTGTTATTCCACCTTCTCGTGCGGTCTGAAGAGAACAAAGAGTTATCTGGTGGCTCACATTAATCACCATTGCAAAGGCTGCTGATTTCATCATGCGGGTGTTTTCATTTCATTGTTTTTGAACCACACTTTTTTCCTCGACACACACACAAACGGAAAGGGGTGATGTAGAGTTGTAAATACTTTTTGATTTATAATTTGCGAGAGATTTCTCTTTCAATTTCTAACGATAAATTTGGTTAAATATTGGAATAAAATCGTTATCCTCGATTAAGGGACATTTACCTAAATATTTATGAGCCACCTAGGGAGTTTTTATCTTAATTCACTGCATTAAAGTGATTGTATGTGTAATAAAAAAGTGTA
Source organism: Trichonephila clavata (assembly GCA_019973975.1). Taxonomy (NCBI): domain Eukaryota; kingdom Metazoa; phylum Arthropoda; class Arachnida; order Araneae; family Nephilidae; genus Trichonephila; species Trichonephila clavata. The sequence goes on along the minus strand of BMAO01031990.1, from coordinate 143,532 downwards.
ATATAGAATAATAAGTAACACAGAACATACATATATGATTATGTGTTGTAACACCGTGACCCCTAAATTTGCTTTATTCCTGGGTAACGAGAAATGTCACACAGCTTTGGCCAAAAGGTATTTTAATTACAAATTAATTTTGAAAAATTAACTCCATAGCAATATTTCTAATTCCCTCAGCCTTTTGCTGAAAAAAGTTCAAGTCCAGATCAACGTTCGTTGATCTTCAGATGATCGTCTCCCAGGTGTGGTTGTCCCCGCAATCTCTTTCGCTTGCATCGCATCAGGTCAATCACTGGTGCGGCTGCTCCACAGACTCCGTCCCTCCATCTTGAAGATCTCCTCGCGGTTCCTCGATCTATTGATCCTCGTCATCTTCCGAAGCCACTCTACAAACCTCTAGAGCGGGCCTCTTTTACTCCCACAATAATTTCTGTTTAGCGAGTGGGTCTGCAACTGGCATCCTCTGTCTTGGTCCCAACTCCATTGTTCTTTGAGACAAAATACCATCACGACTGAGATAATCTACGTCGCCGTACCCCGTAAACCATATGGAGGGTCTATCATTCGACCTGTCACTTTGACACTGGTGACCCTTCTGGGTATTTCTTCCTCATAACAGGCCGACACTCCTTCCATTTAAGTACTTTAAGGTCAACATGTGCGAAGGAACGAAAGAATGGATGACCGTCCAACAGGCGTGTACCTTTTACAAATCGTTGTGACTAAAAAAACCATCTGGGTGTCGGAGAAGAAAGAGGGGTGGCCACATCAAAGCTATTTCCAGAATCGGCTCAAATGCCCTCTGGCGTGAGAGAAGGAAACGTGGTCCCCGTTGAAGAATACCATGACCCATCTGGTCATTCTGCTCACTCCGTGCTTCAAAAATAACAAGTGATATCCTAAAAGGTTCGTCTAATGCATAGGTTCTCAACGTGGGCGATAAAGCCCCCTTGTGGGAGTTTCAAGCTTTCAGGGGGGCGTTGAGATGGCACGGAGGGTCATGGGCAGATTAACCAAAAAAGACTTAAAAAAAAACACGCTGATTATGTACTAACAAAAGTAAACTTTAACACTGTTTACCTTATGTTGTTGTATGTGTTTAAATCATTCATACATCACATGTACAAAAATTCACATATTTCGGTAGTTCGGGAAGTGGATGAAAAACTTAAAAAAGATTACATTACATTCAGACGTACATTAAATTGAATGATATAGTGCATTTTAACTTCTGTAGTTCACGTGTTGTCTTTGTCTGCGAGCAGTAGGAAAAAATGTTTCGTCCACTACATTTCATTGCGTATATTATCGAAGAAACATAATTAAATATGTTAACCAGGAATTAAGCGTGATTCTTTAAAAGCTGAAACTGTCAATTTATATTTATTTTGAAAGTAATAATTTATTATGAATTACTTCGTATCATCAAAACCCCTGACTGTCTTTATAACAGGTAAACTAAAAATCTTTTATTCCACTCTTTTAAATGAAGAATAAATTCAGTAGCGTTTCAATTCCAACAATATCCTACCTATGACTAAAATATAAAATATTACACATTTAAATATATTTGTGGCAATATATATTTCAGATTCGCTATAAAAAAACTGGGACTTTAGAAAAAAATGAAATTAAAAAAATATATTCTATTAGTAATACGATATTTTTTAAAACTTAACTCTTGTTTTCACCATGTATTATGTACACTCTTATTTCTCTAGAGTGGGAGGGGACGGCATAGAAATATTCACTAGAAAAGGGGGCGGTGTCGAAATATTCACTAGAAAAGGGGGCGATATCGAAATATTTATTAGAAAAGGGGGCGCCAGTTCGAAAAAGGTCGGGAATCTATGGTCTAATGAGATGGCGCTACAGTGTATTCAATAATATAGCTTCTTATTGGCTAAATCTGTTTCTTGAAAAACCTAGCACAGGGCGTTTTTTCGGAAATTGAGTTCATTACTGTTAAAAGGAAGAGGCACATAAAAACACACATTGACAACACATGACTACTCAAACACATATTTTTAATTCCTGATTCATTTCTCGTTGGTTACAAAAACGTTTGATATATTTATATATTTTACTAAATGCACTTTAAAAAAATGTCTAAATGTATGAATAGAACAGTTAAACATGAATCAGCCCAAAGTTGAAAAGTGAGGTAACAGTTCCTTGACGACCTCTAAACTTGATTTTTTCTAAGTGGTTTTTTTTAACTAAATTTTTATACATGTATTTTTTTTCTTTCCATCTCTCGTTAGTTTATGAGATAATAAAAGTTGATATTTTCCTGATTCTCTTTTTGATTAATTTTATCTTTTCTCTTCATGAAAATGGTCAAAATAGAGAGTCCAGTTATTTTTATTTCATTTGAAATGCTTCGCATAGAAATTTAATAAATAGATGTAATAATATTTTCTATAAAAGTGACGATCTTGTTTTTAGAAGAAAAGTACAACTTATATATATATATGTATATATATATATACTTCTTTTGAAAAATAAAATAGTTTTTTTTTTAATTTTTAAAAATACATTACACATACAAGCCAACAATTAAATGAAATGCAAAGATCCATACTCTTATTTTATATCTATTAGAATTTTAAATCCCAATTACTTTTAAAATCGTAATATCTTTTATAAAATTCTTAGATTTGTCCATGCACAATGCTTTTTTTTTTAAAGATTATTTTAAAATTCACATACATTTTAGCAATATTAAAAAAAAAAACAATATAAAAAAATTTTAATGTCGATTTCTACTTAGGTTAAAAAAGAAAATTTTTATTTTAGTTACTTTTTAGTAAATAATTACAATTAATATAAATATGTATATACATATGACAAAATCACAATATTAAGCGACAAAATAGAAAGCGATTTTCCTTGCAATTTTCCATTTTCCTTTTTATATTTAATGTTAGACTATTTTTGTTTGTTTGTTATTATTTATATTCATTAATTAAATTTAATTATTCAAATAAAATAATATAATAAAAAGAAATCACATTCCCAGAAGTTAGGTAAACCCAGGTGGGATTTGAACCAACAACTTTGAATTAGAAGTCTAACACGCTATCGATTGAGCTAAAGAAACACAACGAGCGATTTTTCTTTCTATATATGCTGTACGACTATTATTTTTGTTTGTTACTATTGATTCACTTTTTAAATTTATTAATAAATTAATATTTGAATAAACTGTAGCAACATCAAGTGTCATCCCCTGGAAGTTTTAAAAAATGTATTTGAACTTGAATGGATGAATAGAAAGTATTTTATTTTCTATTGGAAATTTGATCAAGATATATATAGGGAGAGAAGAGTGAACTAATACTAAGAATTGAAAAGTAGTTTTGTGTGGAGGGGGGGGGGGTGCTTAAAAAAGTCAAACTGATTTTGATCTGAAGATGTGGCATAGTGCTCATTAAGTTCACTTAGAAATAAAACAGGCAAAAAAATATAGTTCTTTAAAATTGATAGTTAATTATTTACATTGAAATAAGAAGTTTTTTTCAAGCAAATACTTTAAAAAAAAAACAGATTTTTCTCTCTTTTTCCTCTAAAGCGCTTGAAGTATTCAGAAAGTTTCTCTTTCAGGTAATTCCAAATTACAGTAGTAAAAAGGCTTTTTGTTTCCTTTTATTGTATTTAATTCTAGATATATGTCTGTTTTTAATGTGTAGAAATATTTTTCCCACTACAATATCAATACGACATGCCGAATGCTAATCTAAAATCGAACTGAATCGAGGGCGATGGTTAATTTCTATTTTAAGTGTCTAATTCACAATGCGATACTACTGAAAAATTTTGATTGCATCTCTGAGAATGATTCCCCCTTCCCCAAAGGACATTTATAAATATTTTATATTTTAAAAATAGCAATTGTTGATTTTGAAGTTCTTTCTGAAGTCTTATCTTTTACATAACTTGTTGCTGAAAATAAAGTTGATCAAAATTTCTAAATGACAAAATTTTTTTAAGAAAGTTTAAAAGTGCCAACAAAATGTGTTTATACTTTCTTATATTACTCACAGTTTATTATAATTCAAGGAAAACTTTCTAAAAATTTATCTACACACACATAAAAGTCATAAGTAATATATATACTGTATTACATATCAATTAGTCACAGCAACAAAAAAAATTAACTAACAATATTTAATCTAGTTCTAGCTGTTCATTAAATTATTATAAATGTTGTATAAATAAATTGAAAAACCAGTTAACTAACCCCTTAACTGGTCAATTTTTTTTTACCCGAAATGTTTAAAAAAAGAGGCATATTTTTGTATTGCATATAACTACAACATAATTCATAGAATTATAAAAGGAAAGAATTTTGCTGAAATGTAAAATTTTAAAGTTTTTACATCACTTTTTTAATTTTACAATTTTAGAACGTAAAAAAACACTTATTGTTTACTTTTTGTAAGTACACTTTGCAGGCTACGAAGAATGTTTCACATGTAGCTGAAGCTGAAGGTCTCTGGGAAATGGAATGCAAAGCGTTCCTCCATCCCTTATCGGAAGAGTTGAATGTGGCCAGTGTGATGCTGAGGGACCTGGATGAGAGAGTCTCTCCTGATTGATTGAGAGGTTGTGGCAAGGAGGCGTGGTCAGGGGAGCTGCTTCGGAGGCATCCGAAGTTGGCGGGAAAAGTCCTGATGTTGGATGAGAGCCCTAGTTGCCACTGGCTGAGAGGACACTGTGAGTAGGCACTCGATTGGCTGCCCTGATGCATTGGAACATAGCAGTGGGGTGGGGTCTAGAAAGCTGGCCTGTGTGGGATTTCAGAAGATTTAAGAAATTAAATTAAATAAAGAAAGAAATTAAAACTTAGCAATGTTCACTCACCGAAATGTTTCACATATGCTGAAATAAATTTCCATGTTCGTACTTTTCAAAATGTTAAGAGATTTGCGTTTGTGTGGATGTGCGTTTACTTCTGTATTTGAAGCGTAAAGTTTTACATTACAATCAGGACAGAAATATCTTTCTCTTTTTTAGTTATCTCCCCCCCCTCCCCATTTTCATTTCTCCTCAAGCAACAAGCTGCACATTGTCTTATTTGTATGATTTTTTTCAATAATGGAGCCAATGAGATCAACTCCAAACTCTAGCAGTGTGTTACCCCCCCTTTTTTTAATAGTAGGTAACATTTAACTTCCATTTTGCAACGTGTGGATATTCTTACTCTATTTCTTAGTCTTATTTGATAATTTCCAAACTTATAAAACGCTGTCACTGAACGATTCATCTGAAGAATAATCTAGTTAAATAATAGATAGTTCTCTAAATCTGTATTCGAATTTAATTCATTCTTTCGCAACTAAGTGTTTTCGTTGTTCGTTTTATCCAAAATAAAAATTTAAAAAAAAACTGTGCCGGTCTGAAAGAACAAGTATTGCATAAAGTAGAACAAAAGTTTAAAACAATCTAAATTTCACCCTTTATGAAAGAAAAAGTCCTACCTAAACTACAAAAAAAAAAAAAATGTCGAATGAAAAGCATTTCAATATCATAGAAAAATCATATCATTTTGAAAACATTAGCATGATATAGGATATCAGCATAAGAGTTAAAAATACGCGCAAAACAAAGAAAGAAAGAAGAAAATATCAGTGCCCGTGCAGTGTATGGGCAAACCGGTTAAGGAGTTAATAATTAAATTAATAAAAGCTATTGAAATCCAGCAAATAAAAATTAATTAATAATTATATCCTGCTAATTAAAGCACTTAATGTTGTTGTTTCTAATGCCACCTGTCTGACGTAGTCAGAACGAGGCCCATGAAATTCATCATGGAATCGGGCAATACTGTATGCCTGTCGTTAGCCGTGGCTTTGAGCATCATGCAGGTGACAGTATTGGTGACAATTGGCTTGGTTATACCCCAATTTTGAGAGAGAACACCCTGGGAGTGGTCAGGGGCCTTCCACCTCTCTTCCCCTTCCACCAACCTCATGAGAGGACTTGCGGCTCGATGGCTATTTAGAGTAAACCCATGCCGCGAAGGCACTATACATTTAAAAACATCCATGCCTTCTCCAGGATTCGAACCTAGGCTCTACGGCACAGCAGTCAGTGTCGCTAGCACTATACCGGATGGACTGTTGCACTATATCTGTTAAATACTGTATCTATAAAATTATTTAAATATCCCATTTCTTCGTCATGACTACAATAATGCGTCGCTGCATAAAAAATTTTTTAAAGCTTTCTCATGCGATTCACGCGCAGGTAAAGACATACCTGAAGAGGCGGTATCCAAAAATATACCATTAGAATTCGCCTATAAGCTAATGCCCCCTCAAAGGATATGACTTTAAAGTCAGCTACACGAGAAATTATTCATTTTCCGAAAAATTTTTAGATGGAGTCTAGAAAAAAGTTATGCTGGGGGTATGACATACCCTGCGTAGAAGTGCCGGGTGAAAGAACAAAGTCCGTATCTGATACCTCTTCCGGTAGAGTAAAAAATGGATGGTTATTGTTAGCCCATGCTACATATACTCATTGCCAAAGTGGATCTGGTGTACCCAAATCCACTTTTTCGTTTAGGCACGCTAAGTACATGTCTAGGACGCAAAATATTCGGGATTGCAAAAAATTGGGCCAAAAAAAGAAAAAAATAATAAAACTACAGCGAATGTACCACTGCCTAGCGAGTCATGAAAGAAACAAGAAAGAAGAAAGGAAGAAGTCCGACCATTATGGTGTTGAATTCAAAAACGTCATTCCTCTTTAAAAAATACAATGTAGTTCCATTCATTTGTTCGTGTTGGTCATTGATTGGACCACTGTAGACATAAACGTCTGTGGCTTAGGGACAAAGGTAATCTCGCAGCAATGGAATGCCTTGCACATGCTCCATTGAGCAGCAAAGGACGTCAGATGGTTCATGCAAAAATCAGTTGCTGTGTAATAAATCGTATTTCTTTTGATATATATGTATATTTCCTTATACTTTCTTGATGAGGCAGATCGAGCCATCATTGCTGTTCTTATAATGCACTTGTTATCACGTGTAATGTTGCAACGAGGCAACCTGTGTTGTCGGTTTGTCGTTCCCTCCTACAATAATCGATTACAGATCCGTATCAGTGTTATTTGATTACGTCTGACACGATCATCGATTTCTCGGAAGATAATCCGCATTTTCTATATTGTGTCGATGGAACACAGAAACGTGCTCGAATGACAGTTCGTATTCCTCTTAGAAGCATACTGAAGCTGCTCACGCAAAACAACCACACGAAGAGGCAATTGCAGCTCTTCAAAATTGCAATTTGTTCTCTTTTCATAATCTTTCTTTGAAATTAAGAAAATAATATATTTTGTATCGCTCTGAATAACCAATTAAACTGCAAAAAAAAAAAAAGACATGGTTAAAATATGGATTGTCTGGTTAAAGAATTGTTCAAATTGGATTATCATGAATTGTCAAAAAGTATGTAAATCTTGATAGAGTACATAGACCTCTTTTATGGCCGGAGGTTACATTTTAAAAAGCCCGTTGAGGAAAGTCCCCAGCCATAATGGAAAAAATTAAAAATCTGTTGGAGTATGAGAGTGGTGTGTGTGGGGGGGAATTCCCAAAACCCTACCCTTCAATACGCTACTGGTAAATCGCTATTTAAAAACTTATGTAATTTGCTTTACAACAGGTGCTTGTAATTTAGAGAAAAAGTGAGAGAGAGAAGAAAAACGTAAAAGAACCCAGTTTTAAATACCTTTTTCTTAAATCTCACAAGCAGAAAAATCGACGGGATGAAATATCTTGTGTGAAGTAATTTTTCATAATTTATTGGATTAGAATTTGTTTTCTTAATTACTTTTATTGGAACAGATTTAAATATTATTAAAAAAATTTATGACGATTTTTTTTTTCAATTTTATTGTCTACAGCTTAACTTCTAATATTTAATTTCTCTAAAAAAATTACCACTTGCAATCTGAGAGCAATTTTTTTCATCATCCCCAAATTCTATAACCACTGACTCAGCGACACAAAAATATATTTTCTCTCACACACACTTCACCCCATTCTTTTCCCAGAAAACCCTAAATAAATCCAATCCGCAAACATAATCATTTATCATTCTTTATATTTCGTGGGAGTATAATTATCGGTCACACCACACAGACCTCTCCCTCCAGAAGAAAAAGAGCTTCTTAATGCAGTGCGTGACAAATAAAGGCATCCTGGCGTGACAATAAAGAAATTACCATCGCTCATTACAACGGCGTGTTATACGAGGCGCCGCGCTTTTGATGTACAACGCGTCACTTAAAAAACGCTATCTACACCATTTACGTAAAAACCCTTTGGAAAAATATTTGGTGAAACGTCGTCTGCAGAGAGGAATGACTAGTGTCACTTCTGACTGCTTCTTTGAAAAGAGACGCGTCGGGAACGGTTCGAATTTCACGGACGATCGGGTATTCGAATTCCAACGAGGCGCCCTGGCACGCGCTGCCCGTCAATTATGTCCACCCCACTCCTTCTGACAACCCCCGTTTTTGTGGTCGGGGGTCATTAAGGATATCTGTGGCGGAACCACTTTTTTACGGGGTGGTGGTCTTGGTGACGACATCGTGGCCATCCCCCCTGAGGAAGCGAGGTATTTTTTATTGTGACAGGTTTGTTTTTGAGTGATGGGTTATCGGACTAAGTGGTTGAAAAGTCCATTTTTTTTTTTTCATTGGCTGTTAGTTATTTGTTATAATGCATTCTGTTTAAATAGGTCTTTCTAGAACAGGGATTTAAAACTGGGGTACATGAGCTTGAATGAAAAGTCCATTAGTTAAATGGAAACTGTGTGATTAAAGTGTGTCTATTTTTTTTCTCTTCTTACTTGTTTATTACTAATTATCAGTGTATATAACTAAATACAATGTATTGTATATAAACTAATAATTTAAACAAAAAGAGGCTCATTCCCCAAACAGACCAACAGATTTTTAATTTTAACTACAGAGCTTACCTCTCGCAGCTTTCTCGTCTACATGATTTTAGAACATGGGTGTCTAAACTATGACCTCTTGTGGGCCGCATTGCAAAAATAATTTCTTTTCTGGGCCGCACATGCAATATTTTTTAACAAATTGGAATAAAAATTAACAATATAGTTTTATCAAAATAAATAAACTTATTTTTATTATAATTTTCTTAAATTTGAATTAGACATGAATAGGTACACATTTATTTTAAATTTGTAAAAGTTTCGTTTCATTTAGTTTGGATTTCATTAAGATGGAAAAAAATCAAGTTAATGAGATGAATGAATTTGCGTTTGTGTTGAACACAAGCAAATGGATATCGGGTTCAATAAACGAAGTTACAAATACTTAATGTATTTTCAAGATGTTTGTCAGGGATCTTTGTCCTATTTTTTGTTTTTTGTATGCTTCATTCTTGGGAAATAACTGTTCACAAATATAAGTACTGTCAATGAGTGTAAAAATGAACATATATTTATCGCGGTGTAGTAATTTCCATAAAACTCTAGTATAGAAACATTCCCAAATTTTTCTTTCACTTTGCACTTTGCAGTTCAATGCATTCCTTTGAAGGTTTGAAGGTAATTTATTTGTTACTAGAGAAAACGGGGTTGTGTGTGTGTGCGTGAAAATATATTGAAATAATCTTCGTTTTTTCGAAAATCTAAAAATCTTCTTTCAAGCTCTTCAATTAAATCGAAAATTAATGTAGCATTTTTTGTGCATACGTTTATTTTCTCAAAATAAAAATGTGTAAATTGAAATATTTTCATAATTTGTGTTTGGGTCGCATTTTAAAAGCTTTGGGGCCGCACTTTAGACAAGCATGTTTTAAAATGTAACCCCCCCCTCCTCTGTAAGAGAAGTTTAAAAACCTATTGCTATTTATTGTAGTGTTAATTGTATCCAGTATCATAAACAGGAATTTTTCAAGGGGGGAGGGGTTCAGGGTCGAAAATCCACCATTCTCGTATCATGCTTCAATACGCCACCCAACATATTCTTTAGATTTTGTTGATTTTCGAGAATAAAAGACAGTAAAAAATTAATCATTGAATGAATAACTAGCATTTATTAATCAAATTAATTATTAATAACAAATACTTAATTAAATTTTACGCACTATATACATAGGATCAGTGGTGCACACAAGGGGAAGGGGGTGTCCTAAGAGTCCGAATCCCCCCCCAGACCCTTGAGTTTTTTCGATTGACGATAACCCTATATAAATAACGTAAAATTTTACTAAGCATTTGTAATTAACAATTTATTTTATTAATTAATGCTAATTATTCATTAAATAATTAATTGTTTACTGTTTTTTGTTAACAATATCGACAAAATCAGAAGAATCAATTGGTGTTGTCTTGAGGTATGATACGAGTTGGGGTACTTTCGACCATGGACCCCCACCCCCTTGAAAATTTTTTGTGTGTGCTACTGCATAGGATTATAATCAATCAAGAAAAAATCAAGGGCTTTGAGGGGTAGGTCAGGACCTCCCCCCCTTGTGTGCACCACTGATTGTATCTATTAATAAAAATTGAAGTAAATTGTAGTGTTATATCATATTACAATTGCGTGCTTAGAAAAAAATACTTGTACTCATATACGTTTGTATTCATTGACATTTAGGGATAAAAACAATTATTTGTTTTCTCTCTGGATACATATTGATTTGTGCAAACTTTTTGCAAGTTTCGATATTTTAAAGTTAAACTATAATGTTCTAATTAAAAAAGTACATAAATATATGTTTTTTTTTAAAAAATAAATCTGAGTTCTTTTTAAGGCTTCGGTAAAAAATATTGTTCATAAAAGCACATCTCAAAATTTTAGATTTCAATTAACTAGAAATTTCACACATACATTTTTCATATGTTAATACTAGAAAATTGATAAATGTTAAGGTTTCATATTAGTCAGAATTTTTAAAACTGCTAAAAGTATGAAGTAAGACTTTTAAGAAAAATCTCAGTTTTTCAGCACTTAAACTAGCATTGTATCCCTAATATAAGCAACTTTGTCAAGAAATTGGTCTGCTCCCAAGGGAAAATAACAAATTTTCTCTACTTGAGATTTCTAACTAATAACTAATTTTCTGAAACTTGATTCGAATGTTCGCATGCGTCTTGTGCTCCCGAACATAAGAGAAAAATTGCATTGATGCCAAATTAATGTTTAAATATCATACATAAATGTTTAATGAAAATATGAAACCTTGTATGGATGTATTATGATTATACAAATACGTATTATGATTCCATGAACATTTACTTTTATCTCGGGATATTTTTCTTTCTGTAAATGTTTTTTTTTTTCACTATTGGTCCTGTTTTTTATCATTCATCTAAAAGTGTTTTAAGAGGGAAAATGTTTAAAAAAATATTCTAGAATATTGACAAACTTAGTAAATACATCTCTAACCCGATTGGGGAAACAATTATCCTAATTGCATCCAAAAAATAAATTTTTATCACCCTAGTTCGTTTTGCACACACAATCAAGCATCCATTCAAAACAAAACCTTTTTTCAGAATAACAACAACAACAAAAAACTCGTTCGAAAAGAACAGAAAAAAAAGTTCTTTTTTTCGGAAATCTAAACAAAACATCTGCATACTTTCACCCAATCGGTATTTCCTTCCTAAAAGCACCTGTCCAAAATCCAAACATCGCACTTATTTATGGTCCTCGAGGACACACTTTCGGGGACAACGCAAGTCGCCGTCTGGTCGCTCGACTGTCGGGGTCAGTTGTTGGTGACACCACCCCTGGGGGCTGTCAACAGTTGGTAATCTCCTTTTTCTCTCGGTTTGTTTTGACACTCGATACACTTATCTAATCCCCTCGATAAGTGGATTAGAGGACGATATTTTCCTTTGCATATTCACTCACTCCATTAGAAGAGATCCGCGGAACATTTTCTTCTTTTCTAATATAGAATTGTGAAGCATATAGCATATGTTTCACAATTAGAAAATAAATTAGAAACATTTCGCTAAATTAATCCTTTAGACCAGTGATTCCCAAAGTGGTCTATATAGACCCCCAGGGGTCTGTCAGCCGAAAATTAATTTGGGGGTCCATGAGGTGTAGGGGGGGATCTATGTGATACTGGATCTCATTAAACTAGATCGTGACTTTAATTTTAAAAGAAAATTTATAATGTGTAAACCAAATTTTACTTATTTAACAGATTTATTTACTAAATTTAATGAAGTTGACTCGCATTTACAAAGTGACAGCATAAATTTTATTAAAACAAGAATCATTTCAGCTTTTCTTTCCTGATTTAAGCTAAAGAAGTATAATACTGGAGGTCCCGAATTTTCTAAATTTGTCACAGACAATCTATCAGAACGTATTAACCTATGTTCAACATTTAAATGACTTTTATTTAGATTTTGAAAACAGGTTTGAGAATGCTTTGACTATGGCAATACTACAGTAGGCAATGAATTCATATAATCATATTGAAAAAAAAATGTCAAAGTGCAATAGGAACTAATAAGCACTAACGAAGATCTTAAAGTTTAGAAACAGATGCCAGCAATTTTGGCTTTAAAAAGTCAAGCCTGTTATTTGTCACGACTTATGGAATATTCTGAGGAAGTTTTTCATTGCTTTTTCTAGAGTGAAAGAGTTTCAATGCAGTTGCCAATCTCGAAAAAAGAAAGAAAAAAAACTGGACAATACTAAAAGTGGAGATTTAAAATTAAACCAGACAAGATTGATACCAAATGTTAAAAATTTGATATTGTAGTTCTAGAGATTCATCTCTCCCACTAAAATAATTTGTTTGTTGTTTAGTAAGTTTTTTTAACAGTTTTATTTATTATTTATTTTAATTAATTAACACAGGCTTTTTAAATTTTAACACTATATGTCATTACAGTTAGAAATTTAATTCTTTTAAAGTAGAAGTAATAGTACCAGCGATTAAAAAGAGTTTTAGTTGATAAATTTGCAGAAATTCAATATTAAATAAGCAGGGGTCTACCCCAAACTGAAAAACATGACAAGGGGTCTATGAGACAAAAAAGTTTGGGAACCTCTGCTTTAGACTTTTTCACTAAAGTAACCATTTAACAATATCTTTGACTTCTAATGTAAAAGAAAAGGTCCCGAAATTAAGACAGGTTTTCAGAAAGAAAAATGTTTCATAATAAATATATTGCTCAGACTTATTTCTGATATACAGAGCAGTATATTTTAGCTACCATAAAATCCGGCTCATAACGAGCACTTTTACCACAAAAAATAAGAGCGAAATTTAAGGGTGCTCGTTATACACCGGGTATAAAAATGAGAGGTTTAAAAATTTTAAAAAAAAGTTGAGTATAGAAAAAAAAGTTGAATTCTACATACGTCGAAATACTGTTTATTTAAAAGAAATGTCATTCCTTAGGAACATAAAGGGTTGTAATTCTAGGACAGGGGTGGCTAACCCACGGCACGCGTGCCACACTATGGCGCGGCTGTGTTGTGACAGCGGCACGCGAATACTTAACGAAATTTTTTTAAAAAATTGAAAAGATAATAAATACCAATTTTTTACAGTTTTATTAAAATCTAATTGTCTGAGACAAAAAAAACCCCATCAAAATTTATTTTTAATTTTACTTATTTCAATCATTATTAAAATTGTAATATAGAATTATATGGAATTTTAAAAAGTTGGACCACAACCAATTTTCCAAATTTACACGATTTGGCCTTTAGATATTGCTGTAGGTTTGGATCAGCATGTTTGTGAACAAATTTTATCTTTTATGAACATAATAAAATCAAAATACTGCTCAAAATTAAGTGGTTCACATCTAAATCAACCTAATTTTTTGTTACCATCTTCAAGAACTAATCCTAATATGGATGACTTAAAAATACTACAAATTCAAAAACCAAATTTAGGTAGTTATTTAGAATTAAATGGTGTTTTAAGTAACTCATTTTTTATACCTAACCTAACTGATTTAAACCTATAAAAAATTTATTAACAATATGTACTTTTGTCTTATTTATTATATTACTTTTAAATCTCTTCTACTTAGACTGTGATATTTGAGTAAAAATTCTATAATAAGCCTATAAGTAACATATTTCACCTTTTCTTGTTATTTGTTTGTTGAAAACATGGCATGGTGGCATGTGGAAGTAGTACACATAATTTTTTTTGTCAGATAGGGGCTCTCTGACCAAAAAGGTTGACCCCCCCCCTGTTCTAGAATTATACTATTCTTTTCTAAGGCTTGGAATAATATCTCGAATGAATGATTTCAAAAATAAGAGCATTGCGCACATACATTTCAAGTTTCTTCGTAAAAAAGGGGGTACACATTATACGCAGCAAATATACTCAAAAACTAAAAGCTGCAGTTTGAAAGTATAGGTGCGCTTTATACGGTGGTGCGCTTTATACGGTGGTGTGCGTTATATGCCGGATTTTACGGTAAGTACTCTTTTCTATTTCGATCAATCCAATTTTCTTTGGTGTAAAATGTATTAAACATTTTGTTGATTTCAATACTCTTTTCTGTTTGAATCAATCTACTGGTGTAAGACATGCTACATATTTTGTTAATTACAATTGTTTCTTTCTCTTTTAGAATCAATCTATTTTTGACCAGCTTAAAATATACCTATCCTGTAAATTTCATTACACTCTTAAGTTTGAATAATTTCAATTTTTCAATATAAAATGTGCCGCGTAAATTTTGTCGCATACTTTCGAAAGACACAAGCTTTAAAATACTGAAATCTTTACCATTTTTTAAAAATTAAAGTTCATTTGCGAGATATTTCTGAAAATAATTATAATTTTTACTTATTAAAATTTTTCACCGTTTTCTCCAAAGTACTTAAACTGCTCCTTTGGGTTGAAATTTTAAATAATGTTTTTCTAACATTTATCCCAGTATTAAAACATCAAATAATTTGATATATAGAATATTAAATGAAATTATCAATAGAAAAAAATGTTGAATTTTTCTACAGTTAATTATCATTGTTATTATTATTTTAAAAAAAACACCCAGTATGTTTTTCCGAATGTGAAACTTTTAAATTAAATCTATCAAAACAATGAAAAAGCCATATAAGCTTTTTATTACATTAAATGAAAAACATAATTTTTGAAATATATTTTGTAGCCTTCAAGAAAATCATGAATCGCATTGAGTATCCGGAAGGGGAAAAAAAGAAAGAAAGAAAAATTCATTTTGGGAAAAAATGAATAGATCCTTTAAAAACCCTTTAAAGAAAACTCAACACCTTTGCAACAGACAAAGTACTGAATAAATAAAAAAATAATAACTCGTTTTAAAAAAAGTTATAGTTAATCAATAGTTAATGGCTAAAATATTTTTTTATTTAATTGTCAATTATTATTTGTTCTTTTATTTATATATTTTAAATCTATTTTTCGTTATTGTATGTACAATTTTGGCCAGATAAACACTCGAACATTATTTGAAATCGTTTTGAAATGTTTTATTTACTGCATTTACTTTTTAATTTTTGGAGGCTTACTCTAATAAAAGTGGAAGAAACTTATAAAAAAATGACAGTAACAATAAAACCTTTTTAAATTTTGAAAATGATTTCCAAAGTTTGTCCTTTTTTTTGACATAGAGAGAAAATTTTAAACCATTATGGTGTAGTTTTTTTCCTTTGAAATATTCTATTTTGGTTGCATTTGTTTTATTGATAAAAGCTTTTTTTAAAAAAAAAAACATTACTTATTAAAGAACAATTAACTTTGTTACATCATTTTGTACTATTTTTTTTAAAAAAAATATTGCATGTTATTTTTTTTATGTACTAAGCAAATAATTTGAAATCCATAGTATAAAACAGGTTCTTGCCATGGCAGCTCGAAAAAAGACACAACCATTCGACGAAAAGCTGTATTCTTGGTTGTAGAATATTGCAATTTAAAAATAAATATGGAAACAATTTTTTGAGGTATTGCTATTAAACTTATTCAAAAATGAATAAATAAACCTTGTTTATTGGAGAAAAAGAAAAGACGTGTTTTTCAGCCTAAAAATTGTTTACTTTCACTTTAAAAAAGAGTAGGATAAAAAAATAAAATTAAAATTAAAAAAAAATTATCTCTGGATCTACAAAATAGTAAAAAATAAATTACAACTTATGTGTTCTGTGATATACAGTGGCGCACACAAGGGGGATGTCCTAGAGATCCGGACACCCCCCAAAGCCCTTGAGATTTTTTCGATTAATGATAATCCTCTCTCTCTCTCTCTCTCTCTCTATATATATATATATATATACGTAAAATTTTATTCAATACTTGTAATTAACTATTTATTTTATAATTAATAATAATTATTAATTCAATAATTTATTTTTTACTGTTTTTCGGTAACAAAATCAGAAGAATCAATTGGTGTTGTCTTGAGGTATGATACGAGTTGGGGGACTTTCGACCATGGACCCCCTCCCCTAAAACATTTTTGTGTGCGCTACTGGTGATATATATATATATCCCGAAACATGAACATATATCTCAGAATCCCATTTAGTTCATTCGTACGAAAAAAATTATAAAGCTCCTTTTACACACGGTAAGTTAAAATGACAGTAAATGAAGAATAGAAAAGAGCACATTCAAACGAAAAAAATAAGAAAAACTGCTTAGCTATGAATGTTCTCGT
The DNA here is from genome assembly GCA_019973975.1 of Trichonephila clavata. Taxonomy (NCBI): domain Eukaryota; kingdom Metazoa; phylum Arthropoda; class Arachnida; order Araneae; family Nephilidae; genus Trichonephila; species Trichonephila clavata. The sequence continues at coordinate 126,835 of BMAO01031990.1, read as the reverse complement.
TCCTGGAATATACCCTTTCAAATTCCTTCTCCACCTCTTCTCCGAAATTAGTAAATTCTTTAGAAGCACTGTGTCAATCTCATGGTATTGTATTCTACAGCTGTGGGGCTTGTTTCAAACAGAGCAGCACAATACAAAAAGTCCTCCTTTGGAAGGACGAGTATACACGTGAGGGGCACTAAATGCACCAGCTCAGCAAGACGTGTATACACGCCCGTGGCACTTAAGGGATTAATATATGAACAGAAGAAACCATGAAAGTGTTCAAAATAAGGTAAAGAACAAAAATATTTCTTTTTATCTCATTTGACTCAAATCTCCCCTTTCCTTTTAAATGATAACATCTTCGATTGCTCACCAGAATGTTACAAAGTTCTGGTATTGCAGTAACACATTACTTTACATTCCTTTCTTTCCCGTAAATATTTTTCTGTTTCAAATCATTGCAAAACTTTTGCATACCATAAGTTTAAAGAGTCGAACACCTTTGTGAGCTATGTTCTGTTTTTTTTGGAAATCTTTTACAACCAAAATAACTTTTTTTTAAATAGTTTGAATTCTTTGTTCGATAGTTTTGAAATGTTTTTAGTATGAAACCTTCTATAATTATTTAAAGCTATTTTTGTCAATTAAGTATGTATCAGTACCTTACTAGTATCAAAAAGAAAAATTCCCCCCTTTGAACTCATTACAACATATTTAGTTCTAGATAAATATTTAGAACTCAAATCCTATTTAAAAATAAATCAAGACAGTCTGAAAATATGTTCATAGTGTTATTATTATACTTAGTCGACTTAAAGACCTTTTGAAAATAAATTGAGTAACGATCACCCAAAGCCTAATTCAAATGATTCTATACTCGAACGATTATTACTCGATCCCGACTTGATTGTTAGAATAAGTCGGCAAGAAACAAAATATTTGGAAAAATAGCCTCCAACTTTTAATCTAACTAATTAACACTTGCTTCTTATGTTTTAAACACTATACTTTACTATAGTAAGAAATGTAATTTTTTTTTTAAAAGTAAGTAGCTCTATACTAGCTGTCAAAAAGACATTTAAGTTGATAAATTTATAAGAATTCAATATTAGAGGTAAGCAAGAGTCTACTCCAAACCGAAAAACACGGCAAGGGGTTTATGAGTCAAAAATGTTTGGGAACCTCTGATTTAAGCGCCTCCACACGGCGAGTCTTCATTGGCACCAGGACTTGAACTCATGAATCGACTCAAATGCTAAATCATCGATGGGGCTTCGATTTCATGGATGCAACTCCTCTGTCATTGCGGTCGTCATTGTGACAGTGACGTTAATGATAACAGCTGCTTTTTAATAAAAATAAATCTAAGTAGTTAACAAAAGTAACGAGAGATAGAGATGAATACGTTTGTAAAAACTTTTTGTGTTTGTTGATTACTTTTATAGCATTAAGATAGTTACGGTAGCTACTGAATGAGATTCGTGGCTTTTGTAGATATTTAATAAAATATTTAACCGAATTCTCAAATCCAACCTCACGCAATCTTAATTCTGATTTAAAAAACTTGTTATTATCTTCCTTAGAAGATTATCTCTTTAAACAGTAAATAAAGCAGTACTCAATATTTTTTTTCTAACCATAAAAGATAAAGTAAACATCTTTGTAATGCAGAGTTTCTCAAACTGTGCGCCCCCCCCCAGGAGGGGCGTGATAATTCTACGAGGAGGACGCTCGCATATTGAAAAGTCGAAAGCTAAAGATTATTTGAAAAAAATTATTCATTTACTGAAAGTAAACAAACAAAATACATTCTGATGTAATAAAAAATAAACATTTACATTGACATAATACACTTATAAATGTATCAGTACTGTACAATGTATTTGATATTTAATTAAACAATACTAAGAACAAGTTTAATAATTACCAGTGACCCCATGGACTTGTCATAAATTACCACTTATCTTGATAATATGTACAGTTTGTAATTTACCTGCTGATTAAAAGTTACGCGATTCGCTCCCCAATGCTACCAATTTCCATGCAGGCGAGCGTATGTGATAATATTGGAGGGGGAAGAATAAATAAACAAATCCTCTGAAAAAAGCAAATTCTTCCCAAACACTGTCAAGATCCTTTTATTGCATTTTAAAGCCTTCGAAATAATTTTATGGATATCAGAAGAAGAAAAGAAAAAATCATACTTCGGAAAGACGTATATACACGTCCAGAGCAATTAAAGCGTTGGCTGAGCGAGACGTATATATACGCCGGTGGCACTTTAGATGTTAAAGTCGTATTGTAGCTTTAGCATCAAAGAATTGTATTATCGAATTCAATACATTGTTATTGTATGGAGGGTGGGGGCACGATGAAAATTATGATTGAATATTGGGTCGCAAATAGTGAAAGTTTGAGAAGCACTGTTGCAATGGATTGTTAGGGAGCTATAAGTGAGGACAACAGACACCTCTCTTTCTTCCTGCTAAGGGGGGGATATGATAACAATGCCTAAATTTTAATGTTATTAGCTCTTTAATGTTCAATGTTATTAGTGGAATTATTGCAAGGGAAATTCTAAGATATAATAAAAAAATGAAACTAAGAATTTAAGTACCCTTTTTAAATTCCATTTCAATAGAGCTGTTTTGATGTAGGAGGGATCTTGCTTCCTTTCGAAAAATGTTGCTTTCATAGTTACAAAATTTTTGATTTTAAATAGCATGAAGTTGAAGTTTACTTGCAAATAAATGCGATTACAGGAAAATAAATTTTTAACTAACTAATGAATGAAAAATATTTGATAAAATTTGATTCAAGTAAAAAATGATAGATCCATTAAAGATAAATTGAATAAATCATTTTGATTAATAAAGATCGATAAAGAATATTCAAAAAAGTTAGACATTAACATTAAATAAAGTTTGGAAATGATAAAGGATTCATCATACCAATAATGAAGTTATTCTTACAAAAACGTGAATATAATTTATTCATGTTTATTATCTATGCATATATATTTTATAAATATATGCATCTACATATTTTATAAATAACTAGCTGGTATACCCATTCTTCGACAGTGAATTGAAAAATTAAACCATACAGATTGAAGGATAAAGAAGTTTTTAACTGGTTAATTTTACGTGAATTGCAAATTAAACTACAAAAAAAAAAGCTTTTTGCATACCTCAGTTGAACAAAAAATCATATTTGTTAAATTTTAAGTCTTGTGGTCTAACAGCTAATATACATTATTATTTTTATTATTATTCATAACGCCCCGTAATTCTCTTGTGAGTCGATTTTTGAAATCACCTTCCTAATCTAATCTCTTCTCAGTAAAAATAACATATTGCTTCAAATTTTGTCTAATGAACGTTTAAAATAGTGTAAATAATTTATATCTGGATGTGTTATACATTAATATTACTTTCTGTTGTATTTATTTTATGTTAAAATTGTAATATTCGCAAGCAACGCTGTTCCTTACATTATAACGGAAATTCAATGGAAACATAGCGAAATGTTGGCAACTTCGCGATTGATTGAACGGTGCAGAAGGTGATATACTGTAGCGCCACCTGGTGGGGAGCTACAAGAAAGAGGATAGCACAAAAACCTTCTCCACAAAAAACACATATAGTTCCATGTCAATTTTCATAGTGATCAGTTGAACGGTGTTGGAGTGAAGCGAGGCCATATATACAAGTATCTATTTTTATATAGAGATATTTTAAGGATATTTTTGAGAGAGAGAATAATGTGTTTATGGTGACACAAGTATATTTTTTTAAGGGGGAGGGGGTTCACCCATGTGACGGCCTGTTTTTTAAGCATTTTTAGAGAATTTTTTTTGAAGTGAAACTTCTTTGTGGACGGGAGTGAAAGGGAAATTTATCCAGTTTTGCGTTGAAAAAGCGAACGGAAGTAGTGATTCCCCCCATCCCCCCGAAACGTCGCCATGGTGAGGAGATAGCGAGCGGGAGGAAAAGAGAGTGGGGGAGGGGTACACCACGTGACTTGCGTCATATCCGTGAAAAAGTTGGACGATTGCTAAGGGGGAATTGCGCATCAAAAGTATATCTTGCTGCTATGGGCGAAAGGCGCTTAGGTATTGGTGACATTAAGTGTGTACCCTTGCTACTCTGATAACGAACTCGCGTAGCGTATTTTCATAGTTTTTATGTAATTAAAACGTGCCGTTTTCAACGAAATAAACGCACCCAAAATATTGCCATTATATGGCTCTTCCCGTTACGGGAGTGCTTGGGACATTGTGTATATGTCACTAACGTTCGCGCCAGAATCGCTACGGATAGCGTCTTGTAAACTAATACAATGACTTCTGTTAGTGATGCATTAAGTTTATATTATTAATTTTTATTTCCATTGAAAATTAATTCTGGTCAGATAGCCTAGAACAAATGCAAAAAGAGGAAACGAGTTTCGGAATAGAAAAAAAAAAGCAAAACTAGCAGCAATTCCAGGCGAAAGTCTATATATCACCAGGTAGTTCTGTCACAGCTTTTATCATCTTTATTCATAAAGTTTTAGTGCTGTACACATCAGAGGCTGCTGCAATCATTGGATCCGATGATGATTAAAAGCCGTTTATCTTAACTGGAGACTTTAATGTTAATTTTACTTCAGAAGAAGCAAAGCCACTCATTGAATTCTTGAAACGGACACTGAATTTGACAATGAATACTGATTCTAGAGAAGGAAAAACAATATATAGAACCACGATTGATGCAGTTTTTTCACATTTTCTTGATTGACTACAATCGAGGATTTTTATATCCTACTTTAGTTACCACACACCTCTATTGTGTCTTTCTTGGAAAATGATGGTGCAAAAAATTGAATAAAAATATTTTCCTACAATAAAAATGAAGTTCGAATTTTATTTGATTAAAGTTATCTCAGCAGTTTAATATAAGATCTATTCCTGCATTTACGGCCAACGTCGCCAAAGAAGTTTCACCTCTATCACGTGGCTTTCCACGTTCTTTTTTTTTTGGCGACCAGTAAAAAAATAGAACTTTAAGTTTTTTTTTTATCATTTATTTATATGTGTTTTAAGAGTATGTATATAAATGTTTAGCCAAAAATATACAATAGAACGTGAGTTAGAGCGCTCTGAACACACCCGTTTCGAAACTATGGATGCTCACTTACTCCACGATTCCGGCTGCTTGGCTTATCTGAAATAAAAAAAAAATTAACGGCGTTTTGATCTAAAGCTTAAATGCACAGAATGGATTATAATCAATTGAAAATATCAAAAATGGGATTTTTGGTGGTCCTCTGAATAAAAAGTTTCGAATTTCATGGATTTTTTTTATGTTTTTGTTATAAAAAAATAGAAATATTTTGAATTTTGGATGATTGTAGTGCATTTGTTGCGTATATGTAAGTTTGGAGTCATTCGGTCAAACCGTTCTTGAGATGTGATGGAAGAAAGTTTGAAAAACACGTTTAAAGTTTCAAGCCCGATTAAAACAATGAAAATCTTAACTTACCTTCAATCGGTGTTGCCTGGTGGCGAAGACTAAAACATTTCGATGAATTATTCAATAACTATAGATATTTCCTTTTAAACCACTACAAACTTGTATGAACTTATATTTGTATAGAAGGGTCAATGGTACCAAGCCGACTGTACACAATAAGCCCAGCCTTCGATTGCCAACTCAGCGCTTCGAACAGTTGCTCTTCTAACACTTGCTTCTTTATAACGACTTCGAATTTTAAAAAAAATCACTTTATCAACCTTATTCTAGACATGTTAAGGAAGCAATTTATTGAAATTTTTAAATATTTTTTGAACCCATCACATGAGTGACCCCCTTAATACTTTTCAAAAATTTACTCCCCACAAAACATAAGTCAGTTTGAAATGAACGGTGATCAAGTAACTTGACTGATAAGCTCAGTAACCGAATGATTCATTTCGAAATTGAGTCTTAATAAAAATCGCATAATTTGAAAATATAGATGTTTTAAATTTAATGGGATTTCTCATATGATGCTTAGGTGGCAATTTAAAATTCTTCCCCGTTGAATGTGTGTTATCAAGGGTTGAAAATCTCATCTATAATTATCGACACAACTGTTGTCTTCAATAATAATAATAATCACCAAGATTTTCTCTCTTTTGTACATTATTTAACTTTTCCAAATAAGTCATGTAAAATTCGCAGGTAAACAAACGTATCTGTCTATGTATCCATGTGTGAGGTTATTTTCTCACAAATCGCTGAACGTAGAAATGCGCCAAAGGTACCACAAGATGGAAAATGACCCGAGAAAAATCCATTTTGACAATTTAAATTCCGAAACTGCTATTAGTTAAAAATATATTAATTAAAATCTATTAATTCAAACGTTTAAAAGTACGGTTCGTCTGCATTGTTGTAACAATGTTATTGCTATAACAGTGATGTAAGTTGGCATCTAAAAATCGGTTCTCAGGTAAACTGGCTAAAGCGGGTCTAAACTGATATAATAATGCAGACGAATCATGCTTTTTAAAGTTTTAATTAATACCTTTTTAAATATTCGTAATTTTGAAATTCGTTTAAATATTCATAATTGAGAATTAGCCTCACATTGTCAGATACGTTTGTTTTCCAACGAATTTAAAAACAATCAAATACCCAGAGATAAACAGTCGTTTCAATAGCTATCTGTAAAAAATTTTTGATTCCTTATTTAACAAAAACTAATATAAATTAATATTTTTAAAAAAATAAAGCAGTATCGCTTTTTAATTTTCATTACTAAATTAATTATTTAATAATAAATTCGTGCATTGTCTGTTTTCTTTTGAATAAAAATAGATAAGCTTGGTGAATCATTAATCGAAAATCGAAATTTGAAAAAAGATCTTATACCTGAGGAGAAAAACGAGTTTTAAACTCGAAAAAGTTAATTTAGAAGTGAAAGAAATTTTGGAAAAAAAGGGAATTTTAATGACATAAATATAGAAATCACTCACATCGCGCATACACACAGAAGTGCTGGAGTCCAGAGAAAATGGGAAAACTTCCATGGGGTAGTCATACCCTCGGAAAAACCCCGGGCTAAGCAGAGAGGGAAAAGACGGGTCAAAGAAGTGGAAGAAATTTCGAATGGGGGAAATATAATGACATTTATATAGAAATCACGCACGCACAAGGAAGCGCTGACAACGAGAGGGGAAGGGGAAATTTCTATTGGCAAAAAGTTATATACTTGAAGAAGCCCGTGCAACGCCGGGCCATGCAGCTATTTTCTGATTAAATTTTGACGATCAGTAGGAAAACACTCGAAAAAAAGTCAGGAATTGCTCCATGAGACTTCATAGTGTAGATATTAGGAAAAGTACTATAAAAGGATCAATATAATTTATTCAAATATTATTATTCGATATTAAGTATTTATATTAAGTAAATTATGTTTCAAAATTTTCAGATTCATTATTTGTCTGAATTAAATAGACACATACAACGAAGGGAAAACAAATTATTACTTATACTAATTAGCATTCAAAGCATCAGACAGGTGGTATTAGCAACAACATTTAAAACATTTCCCCATGAATCCTTTCTATGACTCCTTTTGCTAATTAATAATTAATAATTTAACAAAACTAAAAATTAAGCTGTTTAATAGATTTATAAATATTCTTTCTTTCAGGTTTAAAAAATCAATTGTTTGAATTGAAACAAATTAGTTAGGCTGTTCAGTTATCACTTGGTTCATTATATATCATTATTCCATACAGTTGAATGATAACTCCATTAAAAACATTCTCTGATCTTGTCATCAGCTTTATCAAAAAATAAATTGGAATGAGAATCACTGTCAGCAAAATGATCTGCAGAAAGTTCCATTTCTTTTTTTCCCAGGAGTTTGTTTAATTTTAATTTTTTTTTCTCAACCTAATAAATTGTGTTTTGGATTAAGTAAAACTAATCAACCAAATCAGATAAAGTTGTAGTTTTTGCTCTTGTTAATTGGTCTTCCGAAGCAAGTTCTATATCTACGATTTTGTCCATTGTGCTTTATGTTATCTAAACATCCTGAATAATTACTTTTTAAACTGTAAATAGCCAATACTCTCTAAAACTGTCATCGCGAAATAAATTAATTGGATTCACAGCCTTCGGAATTATCTCTGTGTGTGTGAAAGGAATCTTTCATATTTTTTTTTCGTTACGTAACGCTTAAGTTAATATTTGAAACTTCCGACAGTGAGTGAGTGTATATTAACGTCGCACTGTTCAGCTATATACACGAGGACTTTTGGCGACGGACCTCGTTATTTTGAACCACGGTCAAGTGACGAGGACGACACCTGAGCTACCCCTACTTCTAACTACCACACCACACCAACGTAAGGACGTTTGAGCTCTCGACAGATTTTACGTGCATCACTCCCCTACAGTGGTGTGTTGTGTTGTTGTTACTAATGCCAGATCGAGGCCGCGAAGTTCCTCGTGGCATAGGGCTAGATGTACGCCTGTCGTTAGCCTTAGCTTAGAGCATTATGCAGGTGACAGAAAGTCTTTGCTCGGTTCCACCCCAATTTTGAGGGAGAACACCCTGGGAATGGTCAGGCGCCTCCCACCTCTCTTCCCCTTCCACTAACCTCAACACTTCTTCAGTGGTACTAGGAAACACCTCTTAGAAGACCTCGTCATTTTTTAGAGGTTCAAATAACCAGGTCCAACAGTAATAGCCCCTGTGTTGCACAGTGCAACACTGGTGGGAACTGGTCCTTGGGTCCGGAACACCCCATAGTCCCTGATCATTTTTTTTTTCGATTTATAATAATGCATATTGTACGCTTTTTCTCATGCTAATTATTAATTCAGTAATTTATTTTTTACTGTTTTTTAACAAAATCAGAAGTATCATTTGGTGTTGTCTTGAGGTATGATACGAGTTGAGGGACTTACGACAATGGACTCCCCCCTTGAAAAAATTTTGTGTGCGCTACTGGCTGACTATGTGTACTCAGAACAAGAAAAAATTTATTTGATCGTTTGACAAAAGAAAATATATGTGTGCATATATATTGTTAAGTAGATCGGGGCTCGAGGATTTTATGCTATTAGTCATGCAGAGCAAGATGGTTTTTTAGGAGCGATGAAAATTCATTGTAGAAAAAAAAAATACTTGAAATATATATTCAGGATACAACATTCAAATTCGCTTAATAAATCTCAGGTCTTCATGCCTTTAGCTAGGGAGTGGTACAAACAACAATCAGAGTGCTGACCTACTCAACTACTGCTGCTGAAGAGAATCAGATACCTTGCAGTGAAAAAACGAAGGTGTACAATGGTACAGCAAAAAATAAGTAATTATTTTCTACAATAAAGGTAAAATTGCGACATTTGGCACCTATTTTGCTTTTTCTTCAATCACGTTTCCCGCATGTGAGGATTTTTAATATTAGTTTAGTGTCCGTTTTCTTATACTGCATGGATTGCATTCGGTGTTCGGTTATCCGAACAATCACGTATCCGAACGGTGTCCGGTCCCAATTGATTCGGATAAACGACGTTCTACTGTATATTTAATGATTCTTCCCAAGCACTCGCTCATCCTATTCAACAGCCGAAGTAATAACTAATCATTGATCAACGCTCGGTCAAATCGATACTAGTTCGGTTTCGGCAAGCGACTCCTTATTTATTGTCTGTACGGATTTTTCTCGAAAAATCTCTTTATGTCATAGATTGTGATATCAGTAGATTTCTCCACAAACTTCCAAGAGCATCCATAAGGTCACCAATTCGCCAAAAATAATCATTAGCATGTTCGATTATACTACTATATTACTACTTGGGCTATCGATTATACTACTATATATTGACTTACTACTCGATTATATTAATAATTACTATATGGGGGAGTGTTTATTAACGTTGCACTAAAATGCAACACCAGTGGTGCATACAGCAATTTTTCCAAGGGTCAAAAGTCCACTATTCTCGTATCCTGCTCTAATACGCCGCCTAGCATGCTCTTTTGATTTTGTCAATTTTCGGGAACAAAAAACAGTAAAAAATTAATTAATGAATGAATAATTAGCATTAATTAATAAAATTCATTATTAATAACAAATACTTAATTGAATTTTACGTACTACATACATATGATTATAATCAATCGGAAAAAAATTAAGGGCTTTGGGGAGGGGGGGGGACTCCAGCTTCTTGTGTGCGCCACTGAAAGTCCAGCATTCTAGTATCCTGCTTCAATACGCCGCCCAACCTATTCTTTTGATTTTGTGGATTTTCGGGAACAAAAAACTATAAAAAATTAATTATTGGATAAATAATTAGCATTCATTAATAAAATTAATTATTAATAACACACAAAAATGCTTAATTAACTTTTACGTACTATATACATAGGATTATTATCAATCGGGAAAAAAATCACGGGTTATGGAGGTTCCGGATTCGGGGACCCACTGTGCAACACGGGGAGGGGGGGACTATAGTGTAGGATTTCGTGTTTTTTTTCGAACCTCTGACAAATGACGATATGCCTTCTGATCCCTCCCCCCTTTTCTAAGTTTCACACCATGCCAGTGGGAAGCTTTCCAGTCTGTCTACACAACAGCTCCTCAGTGGCGAAAGGAATTGAACTCCTGTCACCCCGGGTGAGTGAGTGAATATTAAACGTCGCACTGTTTAGCTACACGAGTGCTTTTGGCGAAAGACCTCGTAATTTTGAAACATGGTCAAGTGACGAGGACGACACCTGAGCTGGCACCTCCTCTCCTAACTACCACACAACACTAACGGGAGGACGTTTGAGCTCTCGACAGATTTAGCATGCATCGCTCCCCTACACGGTGGGCCTTCAGTGGTACTGGGCTAGAACTCATGACATCCCTGCCATGATCCGATACCTTGACCACTTGGCTACCGCGGCCCCTGACACACCGATCACAGGTTCATGACCATAACCACTAGAGTACCACAGCTACACACTATATTGGAAATTAGCAAAGAATTTTGGCGAAACTTGCTATATGATGCAAACATGTTAAGTAGAAACATTGTTTTTCGCATTTGGCTTTCTTTTTTGTATCAAAATTATGCCAAGAAAATAGCCAAATCACGAGTGAGGTAAGAATAATATTAACCTCGAACTAGAAATCAATGGCTACTGGCTACGGACTTCGCAATTCTGAACTTCGGTCAAGTGCTGATGCCGTCCCCTGAGCTGACACCCCCTCTTCTAACTACCACACCACACCTACAAGAGGGCACTAAGTATCAACAAATTTAACGTGTTTCGACTCCCTCTACACGGTGGATCTTCAATGACTCCAGGACACGAATCTACAACACTCCGGCTACTAATTCCTGACCATTACTAGGCTTCCATGGAGACAGCCAAATCACGAAGAAACAATTTTCTAGGCAGTGGCAGCCTCACAATTATTGTAAAATTTATAATAATTTGATTATGTTCTTTTTTTCTTTCTTAAATTCTTAAAAGCGTATAAATACAACAATACAAATAAGGCTTAATTTTTGTGGACAGGTTTTATTTTTATTCCAATACGAATTATATGAGAAAAGCCCTATTGTAATACAATACGTTTTTCAATATTAGTTTCATCATCGGGAAGAAAGGGCATTTTAAAAGTGGCCAGAAACATATTTTAAGCAATAGCCCGAAAGATTACATTGTGCTAATTTACGACATACACTTGTAAATTTATTTAAACAATCGATATTTTACGTAAATAGTATCTACAGATGCATATCTGTGATCTAGTCGTAAACTGAAGGAATATAGGAAAAACTGTAAATACTGGTTGACAAACAAAATGATCAATCATAGGGAAACATTGCTAGGGCATTCCATGTTGACTGAGACAATAAAATCCATGGAGAAGAGGAAAGGTCATTTGGGGGTCGTAAATTTCATTTTTGTTTACAGAAGTTAAATCTTTGAGAGGTCAGCTGGTCAAACTGGCCAAACAGACAGCAAGTGGACAAAACAGTTTGTCAAATAGACAGCAGGTGGAAGAACTGACTGGTCAAACAGAAACATGTGTGCCTTATTTTTTCACCCACGATTGTGACTAACGACTTATTTTATGATAAAAGAAAGCAGAAATAAGCAAAATACTGTTTCATATTGTATCCCAATTATTTTCGAATCAGAGTTTAATGAATCAATGACAAATTGCATATTCTTGGGAGCTCTGAGAATTGAAAAACATCGCGAAAGTAAACATACAAGTTTCTGCTACAGGAATTAAAGATAAAATAAGGAATTAAATTTTAAATTAAAATAAGGAATTAAATATTATGAATTAAAGTACACTGCGGCCACCGTAAATGCAACACCCTGAAGGAAGCATGCAAATAACATGGAATTTACAACATGCATTAGCGGAAGTGAGATATGCAAACGATTAAAATTTCAGCGCAGACACAAATCACGCACGCTTGTGGGGCCACCTCAAAGCGCTATTTAAAGATGGGAGATTTCGACGATTTCAAGTTCGGCAATTGTGTTTTTCTTGTGGTTTTTTCAAAAAACGATCAGTTATGTCTCGTAGAAATCAGAGATCAGCTTTTGATCAAGTATCCGAGTACGACAGAGGAAGGATAGTGGCCTAACGAAGTTCTGGATTATCTTTCGGGGAAATAGGTAGTCGTGTTGGACTAAACCAAACAACTGTAATGCGGATATTTGATCGTTGGATGCAGGAGGGTACGATGGACAGACGTGGTCGTTCGCATCCACCTCAGTGCATTACTTCACGTGAGGACAGGAAAAATTGTGCGCATGGCAGTGACGGATCACTCAGTCACGTCACGAACCATAGCACAGCACATTGAGTCTATAACGCATCATTCGGTGTCCGCGCGTACCATTCGACGCTGTTTACAGCAGAGTGATCTGTCCGCAAGACGTCCATTGCTTGGTCTACACTTGACGCAGAACCACAGACGTCTCCGCCGCCAATGGTGCGATGCAAGAAGGATGTGGGCGGCAGAATGGAATGAAGTTGTCTTTACTGACGAGTCACGCATCTGTCTGCAACACCACGATGTTCGGATTCGAGTCTGGAGACAATGTGGAGAGAGGATGCTGAACAGCTGCGTTATGCACCGCCACACTGGTCCTGCACCGAATATTAGGGTATGGGGTGGTATTGGATGTCACGCTCGCACTCCTCTGGTACGCATTGCCGGTACTTTAAGCAGCCAGCGCTACATCTCCGAGGTGTTGGAGCCAGTTGTCCTTCCTTACCTTCAGGGCTTGGCCACAGCCATATTTCAACAGGATAATGCACGATCACACGTGGCACGCATTGTCCAAAGGTTCTTCGTCAATCACCAGATTGAATTGCTTCCCTGGCCGGCTCGCTCTCCGGATCTTTCGCCGATAGAAAACATGTGGTCCATGGTTGTTCAACGATTGACCCAGATTACACTCCCCAGCTGCCACACCAGATCAACTTTGGCGATGTTTGGAAGCTGCTTGGTCTGCTGTACTCCAAGAACACATCCAAAGTCTGTTTGAATCAATGCCGAGGCCTGTGGCAGCAGTGATCTCCAACAATGGCGGCTACTCATTCTGGCAGGAATCGCACTTCACTGAAGTCTATAAATTTAATCATTTGATACTTGGTCAACATGTTATCTACAAAATGAATTTTGTTGTGCTATCTCTTGCCTTTCTTGGTGTTGCATTTACGGTTGCCAGCAGTGTACTTGCTATGAAAGGGGGGGGGATACTGCTATTTTGCAGAATATTGTAGTTTACGTAAACTTTTGCTCTTCTAGTAAACTGCCTTTAAAAATTTCTTCTTCCTTTTTATTCAATATTTATTATCCACTCAGAGAACTACATTTTAGAATTGCATTAGAATTTTAATTCCAGTAAAATACAAGGGCAGTCAATAGGGTAAGAATCATGAAATGATCTATTTTGAGTTTTTGATATTTCTGAAATCTGTATTTCATTACCTTTCTAGGGATATAACATATATGACATATTTTCAATTAGAAGTATGTCAAAATGACTTTTAAAAAATCATCAACTGGTGGGCCACGCCCCCTTTTGACAGATATTTGCCTTTTAAATATCCTGAAACAATTGCAAAGCCTTCTTTTATTTATTCAAACGCAATTAACTTTAGATAACAGTTGACTGTTCGATTAACTGTATTAGTTTGGTGGCGGGATTTCTATTTTCAACATGTTTTTAAGGGTTTTAATTTATTATTTCTTAGTATTTACAAACTCTTCACTTTCACAAGGTATGTTTTTTTTTTCAAAACTACTATTTTCATAATTTATATTTTTAAAATTGTGTTTAAAAAAATAAAATTTTTCTAAATTTACTGTTTGTGAAAAAAAAGTTGTAAATTTACATTACATATTCCTTATGCATTCTTGTGCATACTGAAGTAATATTTTTAAAATATTACAAAAAAAAAGAAAAAAAAACATTTAGCTAAGAGCACATGTGTCAAAAAAACAAACCACTTTGAATAAATTCAGTGATGATAAATAAAAGTATGTTTTTAAAAAAACTAAATTTTTTTAAAAAAATATCACTTTAGTATAAATATAAATGTTTCTTTACTGTACAGACAAGTTTTTAAACTTAAATATTCAAAAGTTTCTGAATGAATTGTACATACAAAAATTCAGATGTGTAATACCATTTGTCGTTGCAAGAAGCTGGTTAAATACATAAAAATATATAAATATCATGTTTGAAAACATAAAAACAGTTTTATTTTGGCTGTTTAAGAAATCATGTGTCCAGTTTAGAGAAACTTTTGAAATATAAAACTTTTAGAAACTTATGTTTGCATGTGAACACACAAACACTGATGAAAATTTTCGAAATGACGTAAAATCATGTTTTTTCAAATACACATCAAATCCATATAGATAAATTTTTCACATATTTATGATGATATATGCTCTACTTTGATATTTGTAATACATAAATGCTACAAATTCTTCTAAAATTTATAGAGATTTTGTGATAATAGATGTGAATTTTACAAAATATTTCATTAAACAAAAACTGAAAAATGCTATCTATGTATTTTCTGAGAATTTGAAAACATTTTTGATGCTTTTTTCACTTAAAATATATTAACTTTATGATAATGTTGAATAAATGTGGCAAATACATGTTGTAATTCATAATTTTTGTGATGAAGTGATATTTCATGTTAAAAATGCATTTTTTCAAAAGTTTGTTTATCAAAATGAAAGTACTTTTTTCTCAGAAAATAATGAAAGGATGCTCATAAAATTTCAATGAAACATAACTGATATGTTAACTATGCATACTGAAGTGAGCCTTTATAAATTTTCCCAAAATATGTTAACATACAGCATTTATCATAGAAAAAAAATGAAAATTTTCAAGAAATTCATAGTAATACTTTATGTTGCATGGTTTTGAAAAAAGCTTAACAATATATTTGAAATATCTCACTTTGGTATAAATATTAAAGTCTAATTAATATTCAGACAAAATCTAAAGTCTTAATATTTAACAGTTTCTGAGAAAAAGGCACATATGTATATGTGATCTTATGCTGATATGTGATGATTTTTGTCGTTGCTTGTGATACTGTTACATAGCAGGATTTTGAAAAAACTTATTAATATATTTGAAATATCTCACTTCAGTATTAATATTAAAGTCTAATTAATATTCAGACAAAATCTGAAGTCTTAATACTTAACAGTTTCTGAGAAAAGTTACATGTGTATATGTTATGATATGCTGATATGTGATGATTTTTGTCGTTGCATGTAAAGCTTGTTATATACATAAAAATACATAAATTTTTCATCTTTAAAAAGATAAAAAGAGTTTCACTTTGGCTGTTTAAGAAATAATTTGATCCGTTTATCAGTTATTGAGATCTGAAACTTTTAAAAATACTGTTTGCATGTGTATATACAAAACATTAATGAAAACTTTTGAGAAATGTCGTATAATCACATATTATAAAATCCTTACTTTCACATTTTGATACATTATTACAAGGTATTCATGATGTTTTATTCTTACCTTTGATGTTTGTCATGCATCAAACATAAAACTTCTTCACAAATTGATACAGATTTTGAGAAAACTAATGTAAATATTACAAAACATCTCGTTAAACGAAAACTGAAAAATGCTATATATGTATTTTGTGGGCAATTTAAGTAAAATAGGAAACAAAAAAGTCTTAAAATAAATATAGGATAAGCTAATGTGTAATAAAATGGGACATACATGCTGTAATTCATAATTTTTGTGATGAAGTGACATTTCATATTAAAATGCATATATCTCAAAATCAAAAATTTCAAACTGCGTGTTCTTTTTCTCAGAATTGACTAATAGGATCCTCATGCAAATTTCAGTTAACATAACTGATATGTGTAACTATGTATACTGAAGTGAGCTTTTTTAAAAATTCCCAAAATATTTTTGTAAAAGTCAGTTATCGTGAAAAAAAATGACAATTTTCAAAAAATTCATAGTGATAGTTTTACGTTAGAAGTTTTTGAAAAAACTAAACAATATATTTGAAAAAGCTCACTTCAGTATAAATATAAAAGTATAATTAATATACAGACAAAATTTGAAGTTTTTATATTGAACAGTTTCTGAGAAAAAGGTACATAAAATAGCTCAATTTAACATTAGCGGGATAGGGGGTACCGACTACTCTTAACACGAAAACGCTTAAGACAAAATATCGGTTAACATGAAATAGTACAAGAGTCCCGCCAACTGCCATGTATTTTCATGTATCTTTTTTCTCTTAACACGAGATGAAAATCGCTTAACACGAAAAGATTTTCCATCTGGAGTAGAAGGATATTGAAAAAACACTGAGCTGACACTTCAAGAAATGTGAGGAAAAGTTTCTATATTATTTAGGGGACTTTCCAACTGTATCATTGGAACAATTCGTTGCAGTAGATCAAGGGTGGTCAACCCACGGCACGGTGGAGTTGCAACAGTAGCACGAGAAGACTTATTGAAAAATTTTTAAATTTCTAAAAAAAACAATAAATTACCATTTTTTTTAAAATTTTTTTTTTACAATTTTTTTGAAGAGGGGTTGTCTTAGACAAAACCCTCAAAACTTGGATCAAAAAATGCTTGTGAGTAAATGTTTCCTGCTATGAACATAAAAAAATAAATATCCCTCAAAACTATAGCTGATGTGCACCTATAATAACTTAATTTTGTGGGTATCTGTAAGAGCTAATCCTAATATAGATAACTTGGTAAAAAAAAAGTAGTAATTCAAAAGCCACATTAAGTAGATACTGAGCGTTTAGTAATTATTTTTAATTAAATAATTCAAGTTACTTATTTTTATTTTATAATTAACCTAATTGATTGAACTTGTGTGTTGGAAGTTTAATAAATAAAAACAAAGTTTGTACTAGTCGACCCCCCCCCCCCCATCCGGTATAGTGGTTAGCGACGCTGACTGCTGTGTCGTAGGGCCTGGGCTCGAATCCCGGAGAAGGTATGGATGTTTGTAAATGTATAGAGCCTTCGCAGCATGGGGGTACTCTAAATAGCCGTCGAGCCACAAGTCCTCTCATGAGCTTGGTGGAAGGGGAGGAGAGGTGGAAGGCTCTCTGACCACACCCAAGGTGTTCTCCCTCAAAATTGGGGCGGAACCGAGCCAAATCGTACTGTCACCTGCATGGTGCTCAAAGCTACGGCTAACGACAGGCGTACAATCTAGCCCTATGCCATGATGAATTTCTTGGGCCTCGATCTGACTACGTCAGACAGGTGGCATTAGTAACAACAACAACAAAGTTTGTACTTTCGTCTTTTTTATTACATTATTTTAAAATGTCTACATAGAGATTTGCATTTAAAAAAATGTCCTATTTGCAAAAAATTCCCATAATAAGCTTATAAGTAACGTTTTTTCACTTTTCCACATTTGTTTGTGGAAAAGTTGGAAGTGGCACGTTTAATTATACTTTTATCAAAAAGTGGCACTCTTCCCAAAAAGGTTGGTCACCCCTGCAGTAGATGATGATAATGTGGGTAAAGCCCCGTTATGGCAAACACATTTTGGAGTTTGTTAAAAAAATATCCATCGATTCCGACGGTGAAAATGAAGTAAATAATGCAACTCTTGCCCCCACATCTTTCGAAAGGAGGTACATCATAAAAAGTATACGCACAATTTAATGCTAAAGAGGCAAATGCTAAGGAAAATTGCAGATTATTTTCCAAAGAGTCATTAAATGTGCTTTGTTTTTCAAAAAACTTTAAAAAATTTGCATTAAATTTCATTATGTTCCTGTGAATGTTTTTGTTTCACTGATTTTTATTAAATACATGTATGTATACACATCTATGCATAAAAAATGTATTTAATAAACTTAATAACTTTAAATAACTTTTAACTTAATTTTTTCTATAAACTTAATTTTTAATTTTTATTTCTAATAATCTTAATAAGTACTTAATTTTTAATAAACTTTTTTTTTGTAAATATCTGGGTTTTTTTGTTTTTTGTTTTTTGTAACACCGTCTGACATGAAATTCTTTTAACACGAAAATATATTTCAGTCCCTTCAGTTTTGTGTTAAACGATTTTCACTCTATGATCTTCAGTACATCTCAGGGAAAATAAAAAAAATACCTCAAATTAGAATTCAAAAGTATTTTTTGAAAGATATATTTCAATCACAGAAACAATTAAAACGCTTTTATTATCCTTGTTGAGTGATTGAGAATTTTAAGGGCGCTTTGAACAAAAAAGAACTTTGAATCTACAATGCTGACCACCGTAAATGCAACACCAACAAAGACAAGAGATAGCACAACAAAATTTATTTTGTAGATATGTTGACCAAGTATCAAATGATTAAATTTATAGAATTCTGTGAAATGTGGTTCCTGCCAGAATCAGTAGCCAGAGTAGCCGCCATTGTTGGAGATCACCGCTGCCACACGCTACGGCATTGATTCAAAGAGATTTTGGATGTGTTCTTAAAGTACAGCAGACCAAGTAGCTTCCACACGTTGCCAAAGTTGATCTGGTATGGCAGCTGGGGGTGTAATCTGGGTCAATCGTTGAGCAACCATGGACCACATGTTTTCTATGGCCGAAAGATCCAGAGGGCGAGTCGGCCAGGGAAGCAATTCAATCTCGTGATTGACGAAGAACCTTTGGACAATGCGTGCCACGTATGGTAGCGCATTATATTGTTGAAATATGGCTGTGGCCAAGCCCTGAAGGTAAGAAAGGACAACTGGCTCCAGCGCTGGCTGTTTAAAGTACCGGCAATGCGTACTAGAGGAGTGCGAGAGTGATATCCAATACCACCCCATACCATAATACCCGGTGCAGGACCAGTGTGGCGGTGCATAACGTAGCTGTTCAGCATCCTCTCTCCACGGTGTCTCCAGACTCGAATCCGACCATCGTAGTGTTGCCGACAGATGCGTGACTTGTTAGTAAAGACAACTTCATTCCATTGTGCCGCCCACATTCTTCTTTCATCGCACCATTGGCGGCGGAGACATCTGTGGTTCTGCGTCAAGGGTAGACCAAGCAATGGACGTCTTGCGGATAGACCACTCTGCTGTAAACGGCGTCGAATGGTACGCGCAGACACTAAATGATGCGTTACAGACTCAATGTGCTGTGCTATGGTTCGTGATGTGACTGATCGATCCGTCACTGTCATGCGCACAATTTGCCTGTCCTCACGTGAAGTGGTGCACTGAGGTGGACGTAATTGGCCACGTCGGTCCGTCGTACCCTCCTGCATCCAATGGTCACATATCCGCATTACAGTTGTTTGGTTTCGTCCAACACGCGACTACCGATTTCCCTGAAAGATAATCCACAATCTCGGTAGGCCACTATCCTTCCTCTATCGAACTCGGATACTTGATCAAATGCTGATCGCTGTTTTCTACGAGATATAACTGATTGTTTTTTGAAAACACCACAAGAAAAAGACAATTGCCGAACTTGAAATCGTCGAAATCTCCAAGCCTTAAATAGCGCTTTGAGGTGGGCCACAAGCGTGCGTGATGTGTGTCTGTGCTGAAATTCTAATCATTTGCATATCTCACCTCCGCTAATTCATGTTGTAAATTTCATTTTATTTGCGTGCTTCCTTCAGGGTGTTGCATTTACGGTGGGCATCAGTGTAATTCTAGGCAGAACCAATAGTTTCTACGTCCTTTGAAAGTTAATATTTTATAGAGCAGTGTTTCTTAAACTAGGTGTCACCTGACTTGTGCAGCAGGGGTCGCCAAATCTTTAAGGATCTTTGATATATCTTTTTGCATAAAATAACATGTTTAATAATAATAGTTCAACACATTGATTCTAAAATATAATCAAGATAAGAAAATACACGCAACGAAGAACTTTTTAACTTAAATTATAACAAAACCATTTATTTTATTTGTTTTACACGTGCTGCGCAATGCTTATGGGTCGCATAAAATTTTTGTACTAAAAAATGGGGTCACCCCCTCCCCCGAAAAGTTTAAGAACCCCTGTTTTAGGGTATCCTGCGCATTCTACGCACAACTGTTGTATTTCAATAAAAAACTATATGCAATAAGTTATTAATTATAGTAAATAATTGTAATTTAATAATAATATAGCTCATATAAAATAATTTGTTTAAACTAGAATTTTTTTCTTATGCCATGCTTTTTTATAGAGGAACAGAAACATGTCGCTCAAATGTCTACACCACAGGTTCGCAACCTTTTTCTAGTGAATATTTCGATACCGCCCCTTCCCACTCTAGAGAAATAAGAGTGTGCATAATACATGGTGAACACAAGATTTAAGTTTTAAAAAATATCTATTACTAATAGAAAATATATTTTTCAATTTAATTTTTTTCTAAAGCCCCAATTTTTTTACTTCCGAATCTGAAATATATATTGCCATCAATATATTTAAATGTGTAATATTCTATATTTTAGTCACAGATAGGATAGTGTTGGAATTAAAACGCTACTGAATTTCTTCTCCTATTTAAAAGAGTGGAATAAAAGTTTTAGCTTACCTGTTATAAAGACAGGCAGGGGTTTTTATGATACGAAGTAATTCATAATAAACTATTTCTTTCAAAATAAATATAAATTGACGGTATTAGTCTTTAAAGAATCACATGTTAATTCCTGGTTAAAATATTTAATTATGTTTCTGGATAATATATGTAATGAAATGCAGTGGACGAAACATTTTTCCTACTGCTCACAGACAAAGACAGCACGTACACTACAGAAATTAAAAAATGCACTATATCATTCACTTTATTGTAGGTCTGAATGTAATGTAATCCTTAATTTTTCATCCACTTCCTGAACTGTCGAAATATGTGAATTTTCGTACATGTGATATTGAAATGATTTAAATACATACAATCAACATATGGTAAACAGTATTAAAGTTTACTTTGTTAGTGCATAATCAGCGTTTAGTCTTTTTTAGACTATATTTGGTTAATCTGCCCAAGACCCTCCGTGCCATCTCAACGCCCCCTAATTTTTTCTGGGTCTTTTACTGCCCCCCATGAAAGCCTCAAACGCCTCCAAGGGGGCGTTATCGCTCACGTTGAGAACCTATGGTCTACACTAAGGGGGCCACGGCGATCGAAAGTTTAAAAACCGCAGTCATAGGGTATTTACACAACAGTTTCAGGTTTTATTTTTGTTTGCAACAGAGCGCATATTATTTAACTACACAGTACTTTATGCAAAGTTTTCATAACCCGTTAGATTGAATACAGTACCGAAAAATACTAACTCGATACACATGACTAGCACGAAGTGCAACCTGTTAGTCCGAACAGAACTCAGTCTAAGTCTAAAGAAGACCCTATGTACTTACTAGCTATTATACGGAACTGTATCTCTGTCCTACATTTCATTTAACCACTTACAACATATCCCTACGCTAAAAACAGGCAAGATCTAAAAGATATTTTGGAGAAATTTTTTTTTTTATACAAACCAAACTCCTCATTTGAATAGCCGCTCTTTGAAAGTCCTGTTCCGAGTCGCTGCGCCTAACGGTACGTTTATCATAGGGGTTAATCAGAGCGATTAAGCGAACGGGACGTCCCCGTGCATTACATACCGTTTGGGTGCAGATAAAAGCTCCTCAATGGCCCAGACGCAGCGGGAGGAAAGTGATTTGTGGCGCTCGTAAACCTCCCAGCCTGAAAGATGCTCCATCAAAATGGCCTCTGTTTTACGAATCTTCAAGGAGTGGGTATTTTTAATCGACTCCGGGGGAACCTTCCAGGCGTATAAACACCAATCCGTCACGTGGCTGGGCTTGGGAACGAAAAAAAAATCGTTTTATTCGACAAATAAGTTTAATTTTGGATTGTTACTTGTGTTTTAGTATGATCTACGGTCGTCGCTTGGGATAGAAAAAAAATGAAAAAATGTTCTGAAAAGCGTTCTTTTAAAAGCTATGCAAATGTTTTGTAATGGTATTTTATTAAATTTTTTTTTTTTTTTTGTGAATGGATCTTTATAACAAAGATCGAAGATTTTCATGTCCATTGTCAGTGAAGAGCGCAAACTCCTTTGAGCCCTCTAGTATAGCGGTCGACAATAGGCTGAAAATTTTTGAAGGTCCGCAAGAAAATTGAGGTATTATTTATATTTTATGTAGATTCAGAGAGCTTCAAAAAACGATGAGTATCAAAACGTATATTGGAATATGGACTATACCTTAAAAAAATTTTAGCTACTAATTTTAACGATATTCCACAAAAGTTTAGCGAATTTTAGCTACCTTTACAGGAGTATCTGGAAATATATGAAAGTGAAAGTTGGCAACCGTGATAAATTGGCGGCGAAACACTTCAGTTAGTTAATATTGCTTTGCTTAACCGGTTTGCTTTTGCTTTTTGTGAGTGAGTGAGCGAGCGAGTGTTATATTAACATCGCACTATAACGCTACATAAGGGCTATGGGTAACGATCCTCGTAATTTTGAGCCATGGTCAAGTAACACCTGAGATGGACCCCTTCTCCTTACTTCCACACCACACCAACGGGAGGACGTTTGAGCCTCGATATAGTTAACGTGCATCAGCCCCCTCAGTATGACGGGTCTTCAGCAGTACCAGGCTTGAACTCATGGCACGCCATGCTTTTTGTGAAGTTTCTTTTCAGAGATATAGAAATGTTAATAGAGATGTAAGTAAGTGACAACAGTGGGGTACACAAGGAGGCCGTCCTTGGGGTCCGGACCCTTCCAAAGACCGTGAGTTTTTTTTTGATTGATGATAATCCTATATATATAACGTAAAATTTAATTAAGTACTTATAATTAACAATTTATTTTATTAATTAATGCTAATTATTAATTCAATAATTTATTTTTACTGCTTTTGTTAAAAAAATTGACAAAATCAAAAGAATCAATCGGTGTTGACTTGAGGTATGATACGAGTTAGGGGACTTTAGACCATGGACCTCCCTCCCCTCTCTTGAAAAATTCTTGTGTGCGCTACTGTAGGACAATATAGTTATAATGTACTTCCCATGATTAATTACTCTATAACTTTGTTACTTTAAATGGTTGCATTTCCCATTAAAAAAGTAAAAGTTCTTTGATTATAATTATGTAAAGGTTTTTATCACTTTGTCTAAATTTATTATTATTGACCAGATATAAAATTATACATTAAGCTAATATTCCTCATGTTGCTTCAGAGAGTGACGTAAATTAAAATCAAATCAAGCAATTTACAAATAAAAGTAAATCCAATGAAATGCTCTTAAAAAGAAAAAAACAAGCGAGTCTTACAGTAGTCGCATATGATGTGTAACATCTGACTTTTGATCGTGGTAAATACGCATTAGTACTTAAATCCTGAAAAAAATGAATCGGATATGATTGGAAATAATTTTCTATCGAATAATTATAACTTTAATGAAAATTTTATTTAATTAACACAAGGAGCAATGCAATATTTTTATCAAAAATAATTATTCCTGTTCAATTTGGGGAAGAGCAAAGACACACACAATAGACTTATGGTAACTAAAATATGATAACTTGTGACTTCAAAGTATATTTAAACACCGTTGTCACAAATAGCGTCAATAACAGTACCACTGTTAGTTGTTGACACATTTCTATTTGAGTTCATTTCGAGCTTGAGTTCATCATTCAAAAAAGTTATGAGCAGCTCGGCTTCTGGCAAACTGAAGTTTATGTTGAAATCATGGGAAGCAAGTGTTTTTTTTTTTTAAAGAACAGAACCGCTTTCGGTATATGATGTAAGTACACAATGCAGGAAATCTTTAATGTTGTGAACCGTTTGATTAGGAGAAATGTATAAGACCAACGAAATCAGTTGCGTGATTGACAAATAGATTTGTAAAGCAGTAGTTGGGTCGGCCATTGATGTTTGTGAGAGAATTTTGTTCACTGCACGTGCCAGAAAATCACTGCTATGTTGAGTTGAACTATGTGTAATTTGTATCGACTGTACTCCTCCAGTTTTTAATTTTTCTCACGTTTCTTTTGCCGATAATTTCACATATTTTGTGCTCTGGATTTACCCATCTATGAAAATCAAAAAATTATAAAAATTTAAATAGCTTGGAAAATGTTTAAAAATTAGAAATATTAGAGAAAATCACACACACACACACAAAATTACTCATGCAATTAAGAAGTTAGTTTTTTTAATCGAGAAAACATTTTAATCACAATTAAAAAGTATTATATTGCAAGCGACAGGATTTAAAATCAAAGTATTAAGAAAATAAGCACTAAAATATTTATTCGAATAATTCCATATTACTTGCTCGTATTTTTTTTTAAGAATGATGAACTTTCTCAGACGCTTAACAGTAAATATAATTATTAATATAGTTTACACACTTAAATATAACCTCATATTTCATACACAAAGAGCCTTGAGACTTTGGCAATTGAGCATAAGAATCGCAAGTTTATCCTGGATAAAGTCTAATAAGACTTGCTGGTATGAGTATAGTAGATTTAGTGTCAGAAAAAACGAAATCGAGTTTTTGTATTCGAATCTTTTGAAGTGCTAAATTTAACAATATAAAAAAGGCTGGCGGCTTGTTGGCTACTACTAGAGTTGGACCCCGATGGGAGGGTAGCGAAGAGACGCCACCAAGCGCGCTGATTGGTCTAATAAAATAGAGCGCACACTTCCCCGACTTCCTGTTACACATGAAATACATTCCCCAAATGTAGTAATATTGCCTACATAATATTCGATGGAAACGCACACTTTAACAGGCCTAAAAGGGTGAGAAAACTATTCCTTTCAAGCGATAAGACATAGCAATATATATATATATATATATATATATATAAATAAAATGAAAAAATACATGCAAATATATATATAATAAAAAATATATAATAATAAAATATATATATATATATATATATAATAATATATATATATATATGTTTGAAGAAACAAAGGCAGCATTATTTTCCGAGAGTTCTTTCTTAGCAGTAGGATAAGGCTTTATTTCTTCTAACTAAAAACGATGAATGTTTAAACTAGCTGAATTTAAATTTTTAAACTCAGAATCAAGGCCAGTGAGAAGCAAACTGTGGGCCAACTACGAGTCAGATTAGACTCATTCTGTCTGACCCACTGCAGATTTTAAAACAATTGAATGGAAATTTACAATGATAATTTTTTTAAAACATATCCGCTAAGGATTTTTTTTTTAGCATATTAGAATTTTCACAAAAATGTTAACATATTTCCCCTATTCGATGCATAGTTGTAAAAATTCATAAAATTAAGTTTTTAAAAAAATTTACATGAGAAAATTTTTTTTTCTTAATATATTTACTTGCTTTTAACATTAAATTTAAAAAACCGTAAAAAAATCAATGTAGACAGTCGCTACTTTATTCATTGCATTAGTATTAGTACTTCATTTGAATTTTCAAAATATACTAAATTTTTTAGTCCTTAATGCATTTTTTATAAATTACATTGGCTCCCTGTTTTTTTTTTTTTTTTTGGTGTGGGGGAACGGTTAGCTTCTAAAAAAGTTTTCTTCTCACCACAATGTTTGATACCCACTTTTTTTTAAACAACAATAATTTGATTTTGATTTAAAGAAGGGTTCACATTAAAAATGTTTCAGACTCATGAAAAATATTTTCGGAGTACACCAACTTGTATGAAAAATAACTAACGAATTTTCCTTATTTTTAACTAAAAACTGAGCAAATTTTGAATCTAACTTTTTTAGTAACGTTTGCAATGAAGTCTATATAATACAATCAAATTTTTTTAACAGCACCGTAATATGTCTTTAAAAAATAACACTTTGTTTAAATTTTTTTATGTATCAAATTTATCCAAACATAACTATTTGAAATATTATTAATTATTTATTTACATCAAAAGTGCATAAACATTTTTAAAATTATATATTTATTAATTTTTTTTCTATATACACTCATGTCCATAAATTAAGGATAATGAAGTTAAGGCAAAGAAAGAGATAGAAGCAAAACAAATTTGACTTATTTGTGAAGTCTATTTATTAAACAAAAGGTAAAGAGCAAAAAAGATGCTATATGTTTGACATAATTAATAAAAATTGCAATTTTTACTCCCTGGAGCAAATTTCAAAAAAGAACTTATTTACAAAATACAGTATAACATGGTTAGTATGATGGTTAATACAGAGTATGTCTCCCGGACGATGAAATACAGGCCTCACAACGCCTACGCATGCTGAGTATCAAATTATCAATCTGATCTTGGGGAATATTACACCACTCATCAAGCAATACCCTCCGAAGTTCCGGTAGACAGGTGGGAGGGGGTTGGCGGGCTGCAATTCGTCGGCCAAGCATATCCCACACATGCTCTATTGGATTCAAGTCCGGTGAGTATGCTGGCCAATCCATACGGGTGATATCCTCCGATTGAAGAAATCTAAAACTCCGAAACTACAATGTTTGCACGGTGAGGACGAGCGTTGTCATCCATAAACAGAAATTCAGCACCCATGGCACCCCGAAACAAACGTACATGTTGTTCCAGAATGACATCCCGATAGATGTGGCCTGTCATCGTTACATTCTGAACATGCAGGTCAGTTCTGGAACCAAGAATAATTCCTCCCCAAACGAGCCCTCCTGCACCACCGCAATGGTGTCGTTCAATGGTGTTCTCTTTGTGGTAACGGGTACCTGGCGCTCTCCATATGAAAGTCCGGTGAAAATCATACTGCAAACTAAATCTGGACTCGTCGGAAAACATCACACAAGACCACTGTTGCAGTGTCCACAATGCATGCTCTCTACTCCAGGTTAATCGCAGGCGACAGTGAGTTGCAGTAAGGGGAACACATCTGACAGGCCTACGAGCATATAGACCAATGTGCCCTAAGCGTCTGTACATGGTCTGCTTTGAAACTGTCGTACCGGTAGCTGAAGAGAGCTGACGAGATAGGTCTGATGCTGTGCTCCGTCTGTTTCTTTTGCAGTAACTCACAGATATAAAACTGGACGTGTGTTAAAGTTCTCAATTGTCACAATCTCCACAGAATGAGTTTTACCTTCAACATTAATCCTTTTATCAGGTTTGAAACTAGTTGGAGAATGTTTTTACCGTGTAATATCAAGTAAGTAAGAATTCATGTTGTCACATTAAAAAAAAGCAAAAGAAAAAAAAATGTCTGATTACAAAAGGAACTTATTTAATACCCTAACGAAGTTCTTAAGTAAAGTTAGAAATGAATGTCAGCAAGTTTGGTTTAAAAAGATATACTGTTATTTTTTCGAATTATGGATATCTTAGGAAAGTTTTAATTGCTTTTCCTGGAGAGGAGGAGTTTCAGCATGATTGCAATCTCAAAATAAAACAAAAATAAAATAAAAAAAGATGGATCCTACTAACCGATGAGATTGAGGGTTGAACCTGAAAGATTGATGCAAATGTTAAAATGTGTTATTGTAAGCACAGATTCATTCCACCATTAAAAACATTTGTTTGTTGCTCATTATTTTATGCTAAATACACTGGTCCTCATTCGGCGTATGTAACTCGGGGGGCAACCTGTGCTGTAACATCTACTCACATTACCATCATCTTGGAATCGTTGTCAAAAGCCTGGAGATGACACTCTGGGCGATTCCAAGTTCCTCGGATACTTCCAGCTGGGTACGTCCACATTCCAGTCGTCCGATAATTCTACCACGTAAAAAATCATCCAAATGCTTCCTTTGTGCCATAACTATGCGGTTATTGGACTGAAAGGTTTTTAAAGCGCCTGTGAACAATTTTACATTTTTGCCACCATTCCTTGTATATCCCTCTCTTACACTCTCGTCATTGTGACGTACTATCCGCGCCATCTGGTGTTTTCCTGTAATTTGCATATTCTTCTTCAAGATGTGTGTGATAATTCTACAGGGGAAATTTTTATTTTAGAGTTCAATTTCTGTGTGATTCTGAATTATCCTTAATTGATGGACATGAGTGTATTTGGTTTCCACCACAATTTTTCGGCTGCTGTAGCTAAGTGTTTACGATCCACAGAGAGAGTGTTAAGGTGTCCCATTACCCTAAAATTGTGAATTTTACCAAATATTGACAAAAATTTATTTTATTTTATACGTCATCTTATTAGCTTTAGAAAAATACCAAGTTTGTCATGTTCCGTTTAATAGAGCAAAAGCTACAAGTGTTTTAGTAAAAGCAGATGCCATTACTTTAAGCAAGATGTCATACTTTAAAACGCGTTTTACTCGAAAAATGCGTGTGTGTTTTTTTAATTCTCAAACGGGGACAGCGATTGCTAAAAAAAATTGAAAACAATTAGCTAAAATTTTTTGTTTATGTTCTGTATAATAGTAGAAGTATTTTAACCTTCAGATTTATCCATCACTGTTTTATTACAATATTTACAGTCCCTTATGTCAATATAATCACTGTTTTTTCAAGCAATTTCATATAATAACTAAGATAAAGTGCCCTAGTTTTTGTAAAAATTAAAATATCTTTTATTCTGAAGGTCATTTCAAAAATGAATAAAATAGCAACACATCTGAATTGAAAAACTGAAAATTTACTCATAAGCTTTTCGTACAGAATAGGACCCGTTTATGTTATTTTTTGTAAATGTTTACCCATTTTTTCCCATTTTAGTAATAATAACTTCTTTTTCTCTTCTTAATTTTGCATATTTTTCTTTAAATGTACTAAACAAATCTAAAAACCACAAAAAATTCCATGTCTCTATTTTTTTAAAAAAAATTGACACAAATAGTCAGATACTTTAATTAACGTCACACTATAAAGCAAAGCGAGGGCTACTTGCAACGGACCACGTAATTTTGAACCATGGTCTAGTGACGGGAATGACACTTGAGCTAGCACTCTCCTCTCCGAACTCTCACACCCACGCGAGGACGTTGAGCCTCGACAGAATTAATTTGTGCATCAACCCCTCTAAAAGGCACTAGGCTCGAACTCATGCCAGGACTATTAGGCTACCAGGACTATTAGGCTAGGACTATTCACAGGACTATTAGGCTACCACGGCCAAGTGGTCGCGATCGGAAACTCAGCAGTGTTTCTATCGAGTTGTAGGCTCAAATTCTGTTATTTCTAAGGATCTGCCCTTAAAAAGCAGCGTGTGCTCGTTAAATCTGTCATAACTCTAATTTCTCAAGTGGATTATGGCATGGAAGTTTTTTAATGAGGAATGTCAGCTCATGTGTTGTTCTCGTCACTTGACCTTGACTCAAAATTTAGTAGTCCATTGTCAACAATCCTTACGTTACTTCTTAGTGCTAATTATTTAGTCAATCATAATTTTATTTTTATATAATTTGATTATATATTCACATCACTGGCGCAAACAAGGGGGGGGGGCAGGATCTGGATCCGCCCCCATTACTTTTGATTTTTTTTCTTGATTTGTTATAAACCTATGAATACAGTTAATAAAATTTAATTAAGTATTTGTTAGTAATAACTAATTTTATTAATTGAAGCTAATTATTTATTTAATAATTAATTTTTACTGTTTTTTGCTCCCGAGATTCGACAAAATCACAAGAATATGTTGGGGGGGGGGCATATTGGAGTAGGATACGAGAATGGTGACTTTAACCTGTCCCATCCACCCTTGAAAATTTTGTGTGTGCCCAGATTCAATATAATATCTATACTTCATGGAAGAAGTGACGAGAAGTGAAGTCGAATATAAAAAGCCAAAAAACGCCTGTCCCAAATTCTATGCACAGAAATTAGTGTTAATGAATCAGTGAATCAGGAATAAATGCTCTATTACATTTGCAAGTACTTAATCTTTAATACACATTCATAAAGCTTGTAAAAACTGGACTCAAATTTGATCTCAGTTAAAAGATTTTAAAAAGAAATAATTCACGCTATATATAATGTTTTATATTGATATTGGTATGTTATTTACTAAATCCAAACTGCGTCTATAACTTGGTGGTTTAAAAGTTAAATCCTAAAGCAAAAGAATAAAATAGTAGAGAAGAAAAATTTTGAATGAAAGAATTTATCTTCTGTTTCCAATGAAATAAGTAAAAGCTTAGAAAAAGCATCGAAAAAGTATATAATCATTGCAATCTCTCCATCTTATTTATTCCCTAGTAGCAAATATCCAAAAGGTAAAACGCACGTATTTTATAAAAGAATGCTTGATTCCTTCAACATCTAAATTGTCTCCTTCCGCTTTCTGTAACGACAGAAAAAATCCTGAATACCTTTTTTTTTTATCATTACTAATTTTTTAAAATAAATAATAGAGTCCCGAAAACTCGACCTAATGTGAACCAATGGTTGGCAGAGTTAGGGAAAATACCGGGTTACCGAGAATGGAATTAAAAAAGAATCAGTTCGAGTGTTTCTTCAGAAAATATTATAATGCAGTTATATGTCTTATTTCCTTGAGAATACAACAGAAAATAATCTGCCCAAATACCCTTACACAAAGAAAAAGTACGTACTAAATGAAGGCATAGAGAATTTCCAATGAGCTCGATCTGCAAGTGTTTCGGGACTGCTGGATTACTGAGTGCCGAGCTTACGGGAAACTGTATTTACCCTTTTTAAGGTATCCGACTACCCTAAAATTGTAAATTTTGCCAAAAACTGGTAAGTTTTTTTTAATGATTTTATTTTATGGGTCATCTTATTAGCTTTAGAAAAATACCAAGTTTATCATTTTCCGTTTAATAGAGCAAAAGCTACAAGTGTTTTAGTAAAAGCAGATGTCATTACTTTAAGCAAGATGTCATACTTTCAAACGCGTGTTACTCGAAATGTGTTTTTTTTAAATGCTCAAACGGGGCCAGCGATTGCTCAAAAAGTTTTGAAAATAGTGAACTTAAATTTTGTGTGTGTGTTCTGTATAATAGTAGAAGTGTTATAACCTTCATGTGTATCAATCACTGTTTTATTACAAAATTTACAGTCCCTTATGTGAATATAATCACTGTTTTCTTAAGCAATTTTATATAATAACTGCTCTAGTTTTTGTAAAAATTAAAATTTCTCTTATCCTGAAGGTCATTTCGAAAATGAATAACATAGAACTTGGACATTAGAATTTAAAAATTGAAAATTTGTTCTTAAACCTTTGGTACAAAATGGGCTCCGTTTATGTTTCTTTTTGTAAAAAATATTTGTACCAATTTTTCCCATTTTAGTAACAATAATATCTTTTTCTCTTCTTAATTTTAGCATATTTTTCTTAAAATGTACTAAACAAATCTAAAAACCACAGAAAAAAAAAATCCCCATACCTCCATTTTTTTTTTAAAAAAGTTGTCACAAGTAGTCGTATACCTTAATGAAAAAGAACCTCCTAATATTTTTGTACTTACTTTTTGCGAGCAATTTTAAATTGATCCTTTAACAACTAAGGTGAAATTGAATGAATGGAATAGAAGATTCTAGAACACAGGGGTCAGTAACCTATAGCGCGCGTGCCACATGTGGCCCGCAGTACAATTATCAACGATACTCTGCATTGCTCTTCAAATTTGTCAGTCTTTAAGAGGATTGAATTGTAAGAGGATTGATAAATTTTTAATGGTCTTTATTTAATAAATATCTTTAGTATTATGGACATTTACGAAATTACGAGAAAATCTGAAAGATAACTCTAAAGAGATAAATTATGGAATGTCATTGTTGGAGAGATTTAGGTGCTTGAAGAGAAACAATTGCATGCACTCTGCTTTCTACTTTTAGGTTCTATGCCTATAAGTAAAAAAATCCTTCCTCATATGAAAAATATTTCGAGTCCACGAAGAAATTGTTTAACAACTGAATGCTCAGAATCGAGTCAAATTGAAAGTCAAAAATTCTATCCCTGATTTTGCGGTATGAAAGTTGACCAGTGCAAGCACTAGATTCACATTAAAATTTTTATTTATTTTTTTATTTAACTATAATAAAGGGAAATACTTATATTTTATGTTGTCTATTTTTTTATTTTAATAAATAACGCTTACAAATACATAATATATGAACAATTATAATTTTAAAAAAAATTTTGTTGAAGAAATAATGTATTTTATGCTTTATTTTTATGTTAAGAAATATCTTTAAATGATGCAAAACTAATTTTTTATACAACTGTAAATTTATATTATGGATCTCTATTCTCAAACTCTATTTGCATTTTCGTGGGAATCGAATAGTTTCAAAAATGTCCTGTTGTGTGGCCCGCTGAATCATATTGGTAGATTGGTTTGGCACGTCACAACTAAAAGGTTGCCAACCTCGGTTCTAGAATAACGGAATTTAAAAAAAAAACTACGAGCTTTTTTCACGTTCCTTAGCCAACATCAATGGAATCAAAATTTAAGAAAAAATAAAAATAAATTAAAATTTGAGTGTTATTTCTTCATATATCAAATTGTATACTTCGAAAACATGGATGCACTCACTAACACTTGAAATACACTCACGTGTGCATTTAGCTTTGAGATGTATAAAACGGGTACGATTTAACAATTCGAAACAAGGCAGGGATTTAAAACTGTGTGGTTTCCTCCCAAGATCTGATATCAATGGCGCACACAAAGGAGGGAGCAGGGACCGGACCCCCCATAGCCTTTGAATTTTTCGATTGATCATAATCTTATGTATATAGTAAGTAAAATTCAATTAATATTTGTTATTAATAATTAGTTTTATTAGTTAATGCTGATTATGCATTCAGTAATTGATTTTTTTTATTGTTCTTTTCTCCCGAAAATCGACAAAATCAAAGGAATCTGTTCGACGGCCTATCGGGGTATGATACGAGAATGGTGGATTTTCGACTCTGGACCCCTCCCCCTCTTAAAAAATTCCTGTGTGCGACACTGTCTGGTATGATGACAAATTTGGGCTTATACACATCGAATTAAATTGAATCTTAAAGTCTTCAAGATGTGGGGGGAGGGAAGTTATGGAGGCATTATCCCAGGTATTGTATTAGTCATCTGATTATGGTTAAAGTTTTAATTTACGATTAAGTTTTTAAATAATTTCATCAATAACTGTGGCATAGTTTTACACAGCGATGTTAATTTAAATTAAATTATTAAATTATTATGATTTAATATATAAAAACATTCTGAATTGAAATATCTTTCATCCTTAGAGTGTTTCATACAGACTGAACATTGATAAATGAGTTTAAACTTTAAAGGAAACCTTGATTTTTTTTCAGGCATTTTTATTAGAATATTTGGAGACGCTTGTTCAAGGCTTTTGGACTGCATTCAGTATA
This sequence comes from Trichonephila clavata, assembly GCA_019973975.1. Taxonomy (NCBI): domain Eukaryota; kingdom Metazoa; phylum Arthropoda; class Arachnida; order Araneae; family Nephilidae; genus Trichonephila; species Trichonephila clavata. The sequence goes on along the minus strand of BMAO01031990.1, from coordinate 93,005 downwards.
AATGCGGATGGTGTAACAATGAATTGAATGAATTTCATCTCCCACTTTTTTCCAGAATTTTGACTTATTTTGAGGTGGACTGTTAACTAGGAAAACTGAGGCACGAGATGACAGGTTGCACGTAGACGTCTGCGACAGGAAGAAAAAGGTCAGGTGAGATCTTGACTTCGATTGAGATGGAAAATGCCGATGCTCGTAAAATCTTTTTAAGAGGCCGTAAATCAAAAAGGGTGATTTCGTTCCTCTTCTTTCTCCTGCACCTCCTCCTCCTACTCGAGGTACCCTCAGAAGGGGGAGGCAGGTCGCCCTATTCTCTATTACACGACTGTGTTTAGATATTCTCGGCAAAGAAATGATCTCATGGGAAAAAAATGAGGAATTTGTCAATTGCTTCTCAAATAAACTTTTATTTTTGAAAAGTCGTATGTGACTTGTAAAAGTTTTGCAAATGGAGGAACTATTACAAAAAAAAAAGCTTAAACACGAAAGACAAAAATGAAATTAATTGCTTGAAATGAAAAACAAAAACAATAAAACGTTCTTAAAATACTCTCACCGCCACAAGTATTATGAATGCGAAACTTAAATTAGTAACATACCATTAGTGGCGTGCAGTGGCGCACACAAAAATTTTTCAAGGGGGGGGGGAATCCAGAGTCGAAAGTCGACCATTCTCGTAACATACCTCAATACGACGCCAAACATATTTTGATTTTGTCGACAAAAGGAACAAAATCAGTAAAAAATAAATTATCGGATTATTTATCAGCATTAATTAATAAAATAAATTGTTAATTACTAATACTTAAGTAAGTTTTACGAACTACTTGCATAAGTTTATCATCCATCAAAAAAAAAGTTCAAGGGCTATGGGGGGGGGAGGTCCGGACCCGCGTGCTCCACAGTTTGAGAAACGCCTATTTAGTGAAAGAAACATACGGAATAAAGTATAGTTAACACAAAACACGACCTAGAATTTATTTTTAAGAAAATTTGTGGTGAAGTTTAAAAAATGCTGTGTGTGTGTGTTAAAAGTCTGAACAGTAAAATAAGTAAAAAATTATTTATACGAAAAAACTGAGGGAAAGGGGGATAGATTTAAATATACGATAATTAATTATTTGAAGAATGAATTAAAAAGAAAACGTAATGAAGTATTAAAAGAGTATATATATATATATATATATATATATATATAATTATACAATTAAACTGAACTAAGAGATAAATTAATTTAAAATTGAAACGGGCTCTCATGTGCATTTTCCTTAACTAGACTCTGGGGCAATTTTAGTACATTATTTGATATGAAAATTTTGCCTCATGAAGGAACCATAATGTATGCAACTGAATATTATTACTCAAATAGAAATGCAGTGAACGAATAATAAATAGGACTCGAGAAAGATAAGAAAAAGAATAAAGGAATTAGTCGGGCTACAGAAGTGTTACTGAAGTCAGGGCAACTTGACCCGAAGAGATTAAGAATCATTCCCTTTTACCCGAAGGAACTAATCCGTCACTTGACCATGGTTCAAAATGACGAGGTCCGTCACCAAAAGCCCTCGTGTAGCTGAACAGTGCGATGTTAATATTCACTCATGGGAATTAATTAATCGAGGCTCTTTGTTACAAATCTACCGTTTAGAGATAGCGCGGTAAATAAATGTTATTATAATCCTTATTTGATATAGTCTGTAAAATTAAATCACATCACATATTTTATCCTTACATAGGTTATTCAAATATTGAATAAATTGGTTAAAGATTAAATCTAGCTCTAATTGAGTAAAATGTATCTTACTATAAATGTGGAAAAAGTAATAGGCTCAATTCATGACGGTCACATGTTAAAACAAACACGTGATCTCCATTGGTTTCAAAACAGACATCAAACTAAGTGCACTTGTTGTTTCTATTTGTAAAACTTACAGTTAGATAAAATTACAAATTTCATAATTGGGTAAAAATGTTCAAATGTTATATAAAAAAATTTTCTTCAAAAAGATTTTAAAATTTAAAAAAATATTATTTTACGCATGTACTTTTAAATAAAACTCATTTTGTATTCCTATGTGCGTTATTATTGTTGACAAATATGTACTTTTTTTCAGAGAAAGTTTCTACGAAGAGCAAAAGTTGGCAACAATGAAGCACATGAACTGATTGGCTGGAAACAAATGATTGCATTTATCGTGTGACTATGACGTCACATGAGTTTTTGAACTGATTAGTTAGAATCGCGTGGTTATCATTATCATGTGACTATGACGTCACGTTGGAAACAGCAATAACTCGCACTGTTTGAAAGTACGGCTTTTTACCCATCACCTGGGCTTGGGGAAGTGTGCTTTATATAAAAGAAGAAACTACGCAGTTGATTTAGATTTGAATATAAATCAAAATAGGTTCTTTGAAATTATTTGTAAATATCCATTAACTGGAAATTTTTTTTCCGTGCTATTATTGCCTGCTTTTATTTATTATTTGTAAGATAACTCTAATAATATTTAACACTTTCTAATTCTAATTTTTCTTACTTATTTTATTTATACATATTTATAATCGTTTGATATTATAAGTTTTGTTGCTCAAGTCGGCATCCTTTCTGTAATGAGTCCCTATATGAGAATTGTTCACTTGACTGTTAGAATTCGAATTCCACACACACAAACATGTTTCTGTCACATAATTAAAAAAAGTTGTTGCTTTTACTGATTAATTTAATTACATTTAGTTTGCAAAGATTAAAACATGTAGTACTGTTTTTTTGTTTTTATTTTATGTTATTTCATTAATTATAAATGTTTGCCAATTAGTTATTTAAAAATTGTTAGTAATAAACGAATTGAAAGGCACAGCAGCTTCTTTTGAGTGGAGCAATAGGCATTATAGTATTTACAAAATTCACACAAAATGGTCTTCTATGGTTCTCACATGGATTCGTGGGAAAATTAAGAAGTTTCAGTTCACGGCTTACCCTGAATGCAGGGCCGGCTATCTGAGGTGTACGGTGGATGCCACACACCGGGGCCCCAGCACGATCAATAATTAAAATAATGTTATCTTGCACATAAAATCTGGACAATTTTCGTATCTTTGTCAGTGTAACGTATACAAATTATCGTAAACATTATTATTATAAATCTCCAAATTTCCACAATCTTAAAAACTGATTCTTGATGATGCAAATGTTTAGTTTTTGTTATTTGATTCTTTAAATTCCAGAGTATTCCCACCTAAACTGGACTTGATAGAAGTATATAATTTAGAAGTGGACATATTCATATTTTAATGCATCAAAGTAGAGAAATGTTTATAAAAAAAATCCCGTTTATTATTTCAATTAACAGTAACTCTGAAAATAAGGTGAATGTTTCGAAAATCCTAGGTCAAGCTCTTTTGAGAAATCCTCATTTTCCATAAAAGAAAAATGTTTTTATCATTTTTTTGCCCAAACATTGCATTCAAATAGTTTTTTATTGTAATAATATTCTTAAAACAATTTTATATGTAAATTTTAATTTACAATATATATATATATATATAAATTGAACCTAAACTTTATTTATGATATGCTTTTGCAAAATTATTGTTCAGAATGCAGTCAGCATAACCTAAAACTATTATTTCAAAAAATTGTAGATATGATTCTATTTTTAGCACGTAACTATCTTCCACTTCGTGGAACCCACGAATAAAAAGAAACGCACATAACAATGGAAATTTTTTAAGTTTATTTTTAAAATAAGCAAATACGACTCTGCTAATGGATCATAAAAAAATCGTGAAATAGAATTGTGCATTATTTAGCTCATAAATCACAAGAATAAATTATTTTTGCGTCTGGAAACGAAGTTCTTAACGAAATTAAAGATGATACAAAGCAATCACTTCTGTTGATATCCAGATTGAACTATACTCTTAATCAGTGCCGATTTAAGCTCCTTTCGGGCCCTGGGCGCAGAATATCTACGGGCCCCATTCACACTGATGGATCGAAACTTATTATCAGAAAACCTGGTTAAGTCCAGCTTATACAGGCCCTTTCACGCCTTTCCGGGCCCCGGCCCCTAAGCACCCACCCCAAGGGCCCGGATAAACCGGTACTGCTCTTAATATTTCCCTTTAGGAACAAACTTCAATCAATAGATATGTCAATTTTGAAGAGAAAAGATCCAAATGCATAAATTAATCATTTATAGGGTTTATTGAAGTAATTTATGGGAATGGACCAGGACTAGCAAAACAGAGTTTTCTAAGGTTGCCCTATAATGTAATATTAGGGCTAATGACAACGGACCTCGTAATTTTGAGCCTCGGTGGAGGACGATACCAGAGCCGCCATTTTCCTTCCTAAGCTACTACACTGCACCAACGGGAGGATATTGAACCTCGGCAGATTTAGCATTCATCATCCCCTTCGACACGGTGGGTCTTCTTCAATCGCAATAGGATTCGATCCCAAGACCTCTGGTCACGAGTTCGTGATCATAACTACTAGGCTATCACTACCACCAGGACTAGCAAAAACACTACTGAAAAAGTCAAGTGAGCTGGAATTATATATCGTAGATGGCAGGCATATGACAAAATAGTAGCAACATGTAAGGGAAATATAATGGTGTAAAATTTAGAATAATTGCTCTAAATCACACGCAATTTATGTGCGCCTATCACACTCTTTTAATATTTTAGTTTTTTGATGCTGCTTCCTGTAATATATAGTGTAAATGTTTTGGGAGGATATTCCAATGTTAGTATTGCTTATTTTCTGCATCTTTAATAAGATGGGAAAATCTACAAAAGCACATTTCAGCATTATTCTTAAACCATTACGCGACACTCGTTGGGAAGTAAAAATATATTAAGATAAAACAGTGTATACACTATTTGAACACATTTGAAGTATCCTAGAAAAATTTATTGATGTAAATAGTTATACTGGGACATCCTAAACTAAAAGTCTATTGGACTCAAAACAAGAAATGCCAATCTTTTTGTTTAGTAGTATGGTTTGCAGTATATTGTCCAAAATTAAAATTATTAATAAACTATTTTAAGGAGAAACAATTTTCCTTGACTCGGCTTTAATTTACTGAATAAAATGGAAGCTTAAGTTCAAAAATTTATAAGAATAATATTTAACGCATTTTTAGACGAATCTGAAAAATGAATTTGAAAACGAAAAATATTATATTTCGAAATAGCAGAAGATGGTGTGAGTGAATATTAACGTCGTACTGTTCAGCTATACTCTAGGGCTTTAGGCGACGGACCTTGAAATTTTGAACCACAGTCAAGTGACGAGAACGAACTCCCGGGGCTTGTTAATGTACTAACCATGAAGCGTTTCCAAAGGTCTTTTAAGTTTATTAGGTTTAATACCGTCTACTACCAAAATATTTTTGAACAAATAACACACACGGGGGCTTTTCTTCTCCATTTACTTTAGTAGTGGTAAATTTAAAATTTAAATATTCTTGAACATACTTAATTGATTTAATTTTTGGAACTATGCTCGTCTGTACACTTGTTGATGCTTTATTATCGTCGAATGTTCGCTTACGACTTAAAAATTTATCCATTTTTTTGTTAATCTTCTGCCGTAAATACACTCATGTCCATAAATTAAGGATAATTCAGAATCACACAGAAATTGAACTTTAAAATAAAAATTTCACCTGTAGAATTATCACACATATCGTAAAAATAAAAAATAAAAAGTTTCTTGTATTGAAAATTAATACTCCAAACTATTAATACTGCCAAATCTCATTTATTTCACAAATTAACATGCCAACTAGAGTCCAAGATACACCTAGTTGTAAACAATTTTTTCATGGAATACTGTTAATTAAACAAAACAGAACAAGCACTTTCTTGTTGCCACAGCGTACAAAATAATATACTTTTTCAATATCGTTCAGTTCACGGTGACAAAAATTAAACAATGATAAATAAATTCACGTAAACAAATAATAAAATAAATAATTGATTTGCTTTTAACATAATAAACTAAAATTTATAAAGTGGATCTCACAACACACATCTTGAAGAAGAATATGCAAATTACAGGAAACCACCAGATTGCGCGGATAGTACGTCACAATGACGAGAGTGTAAGAGAGGGGTATATATGGAATGGTGGCAAAGAAGTAAAATTGTTCACAAGCGCTTTAAAAGCCTTTCAGTGCAATAACCGCATAGTTATGGCACAAAGGAAGCATTTGGATGATTTTTTACGTGGTAGAATTATCAGACGACTGGAATGTGGACGTACCCAGCTGGAAGTATCCGAGGAACTTGGAATCGCCCAGAGTGTCATCTCCAGGCTTTGGCAACGATTCCAAGATGATGGTAATGTGAGTAGGTGTTACAGCACAGGTCGCCCCGAGTTACAACGCCGAATGAGGACCGGTATTTGGCAATTACTGCCAAAAGAAATAGACGGGGCACAGCATCAGACCTATCTCGTCAGCTCTCTTTAGCTACCGGTACGACAGTTTCAAGGCAGACCGTATACAGACGATTAGGGCACATTGGTCTATATCATAGGTTCCAAACTTTTTTGTCTCGTAGACCCCTTACCATGTTTTTCGGTTTTGTGTAGACCCCACCCCTACTTACCTAATATTAAATTTTTGCAAATTTATCAACTTAAATGTTTTTGACAGCTGCTATAGCACTACTTACTTTAAAAGTTTTATGTTTCTAACTGGAGTTAATTAGTGTGTTTAAAACTTAAGAAACATGTGAATTTGTTAATTAAATTTTAATTTAATATATAAAATAATTGTTATACATAAAATAAATGAGCAACAAACAAATGTTTTTATTGGGTGGAATGAATCTGGTGCTTCACAATAACACATTTTTAACATTTGGCATCAATCTTTTCAGGTTTAACCCTCAATTTCATCGGTTAGTAGGATCCAATCTTTTTTTAATTTTTATTTTTGTTTTTATTTTGGAGATTGGCAATCATGCTGAAACTCCTCTTCTCCAGGAAAAGCAATTAAAACCTTTCCTAAGATGTTCCATAATTCGAAAAAATAACAGGTATATCTTTTTAAAGCCAAACTTGCTGACATTCATTTCTAAACTTTACTTTAAGAACTTCGTTAGGGTTATTAAAATAAGTTCCTTTTGTAATCAGACATTTTTTTTTCTTTTTGCTTTTCTTTAATGTGACAACATGAATTCCTTACTTACTGTGATATTACCATGGCAAAAACATTCTCCAACCTAGTTTCAAAACCTGAGTAAAAGGCATTTAAATGTTGAAAGGCTAAAACGTCATTTCTGTGTCAGATTGTGACAAATTGAGAAACTGTTAAAATTCACGACGTCCAGTTTTATATTCCTTTAGCTTGATTCTGGCAAGAAACACTGAAATGATGGACCTTTTTTAATAAAATGTGTGCTGCCACCTTGTAGTTTCAAATTAACCCCAGAAAATTTAGTAAATAAAGCCGTTAAATAGGTAAATATGGTTTACACTTTATATTAGATTTTCTATTAAAATTAAAGTCACAATCTGGTTTAGGCTATCTGGTTTAAGTCCATTTACACCTCATGGACCCCCAAAATATTTTTTCACTGCCGTGGACCCTTTGCAGGTCGTCATAGATCCCTGGGGGTCCATATAGACCACTTTGGGAATCACTGTTTTATATGCTCGTAGACCTGTCAGATGTGTTCCCCTTACCGCAACTCACTGTCGCCTGCGATTAACCTGGAGTAGAAAGCATGCATTGTGGACACCGCAACAGTGGTCTTGTGTGATGTTTTCCGACGAGTCCAGGTTTAGTTTGCAGTCTGATTCTCGCCGGACTTTCATACGGAGAGCGCCAGGTACCCGTTACCACCAAGAGAACACCATTGAACGACACCGTTACGGTGGTGCAGGATGGCTCGTTTGGGAGGAATTATTCTTGGTTCCAGAACTGACCTGCATGTTCAGAGTGTAACGATGACAGGCCACATCTATCGGGATGTCATTCTGGAACAACATGTACGTTTGTTTCGGGGCGCCATGGGTGCTGAATTTCTGTTTATGGATGACAACGCCCGTCCTCACCGTGCAAACATTGTAGACGAATGCCTTCAATCGGAGGATATCACCCGTATGGATTGGCCAGCATACTCACCGGACTTGAATCCAATAGAGCATGTGTGGGATATGCTTGGCCGACGAATTGCAGCCCGTCAACCCCCTCCCACCTGTCTACCGGAACTTCGGAGGGCATTGCTTGATGAGTGGTGCAATATTCACCAAGATCAGATTGATAATTTGATACTCAGCATGCGTAGGCGTTGTAAGGCCTGTATTGCATCGTCCGGGAGACATACTCCGGATTTACCATCATACTAACCATGTTATACTGTTTTTTGTAAATAGGTTCTTTTTTGAAATTTGCTCCAGGGAGTAAAAATCGCAATTTTCATTCATTATGTCAAACATATAGCATCTTTTTTGCTCGTTACCTTTTGTTTAATAAATAGACTTTACAAATAAGTCAAATTTGTTTTGCTTCTGTCTCTTTCGTTGCCTGTACTTCATTATTCTTAATTTATGGACATGAGAGTACTTAATACCGTGAATTACATCTAAAGAGCAAATCATAAAATGTACATTCAAGGTAGATTCGGTAGCTATAGAAGTATCGACTCGACCAAGACTAACTGGAATTCTACGAGGTAAAGCATTTTTACATGTTTTGCCGAGACGTCCGATAAGTTAGTTGCTCAAACTCACGCAAACGTTCGCGAGAATGCTAGATGTGCTGGATATGATAGAGAGCAACATAGACCACAGTCTATTTTTCTTATGTGACATCTCTACTTTTAAAAATGGATGATGGAAAGTTAATTAAATATCTTTTTGCAATCTGCTCCAATTTAAAAATTAGCGAAAGGAAAAAAAAATAACATAATAATTATCATATTACTTAAAAGTAATTTGCTTTAAAAATATATTATTTAAAAGTAACATATACAATATTTAATGCTTATCTTGTTAATTTGCATGGTTTATAATTAAGTTCGTATTGTAGATTTAGCGCCAAATGCATTATTATTGTATTCAATATATTATTGTTGTATAAGGGAGGCGTGATAAAATTTATGATTGAAAATTGGGTCGCCAATAGTGAAAGTTTGAGAAGCACTGTTTTAAAACCTTACATAACAAAGGTGAAGATGAAAACCCAATCCAACAAATTAGTTTTCTGTAGAATTTGATTTGAATGAAAGGGGTGCTAGTAATGTGCAAGATATAGATTGCAATGCATACAAAATAATAATTACAATGATTCCTAAACATTTTAGCTGAGTTAAAAAAATATTTACGTTACCAATTACTATAGCAAGTGCTGAACGTTTTTAGGCAAATTAAATTTTTAAAAAAATATCTGTTTTCAAACAAGTGGGCAGAATGCTTAAATGCACTTGCCATATCAAGCACCAAAAAAGAAATTCCATAAAATTGTAATTTTTCTGAAGTAATCAATGTATTAGCAAAAACAAATCTCACAATAAATAAATCTGCATTAGCACAATATACATTCATGTTTATAACTTTCTACTTAAAAAAAAAATTAGAGCTCCAGATGATTTCTTGCATTCTTCCACCCGAATGTTGAGGTTTGACGTCAAAAAAAAACTCATTGTTAAGTTCTAGAATGGCTCGTAATCGTGTTGGTGAAATGGTGGATTCTAAGAAAGCACAAGATTAAAAAAAACAGCACTATTTTTATTATTTTAAATTTTAAAAATGAGATCTTTCACCTTTTTTATAAATGCATGTCATATATAAATTTTGGAAGAAATTATAATTATTAAAGATATTTCTCGTCTCAATAATATTCTGAAGTGTGTGTGCGCTTATTCAAAATACTGTTGCATAAAAACTACAAAGTTTCTTAATGGTGATAAGCATACTTTTCAGACATGAAATATGGCTTTACGATCTGCTCTTACCTGCCCTGATATGCGGAGCAAGTGTCAACATTCTCTTTTAGAGCACCTTAATCATTCACTTGATTTCAGCTGTCTTCTTTCCGCTTTTAAAGGAATAATAATATTTATGAGAGGAACCACACGATCTTGTATTAAAAAAAATATCACAGTTAAAATTTGTGTCTGAATTGGTGAGCGGTCATAAAGTGTGCGAAGGATCCGAAGTATTTTTATATTACGCGAATAGTTAATCTAAAAGAGACATTCATTACATTTATAATATAATTTAGTGTAAGTAAATGTAATTTTGTTGTATGTTTATAGAATAATTTGTAGGAGCTTAGTGATAATTTCAAAAATTCTAATAATTTACTTGTATTAAATGTATGAATGTAGCTTTTTATGCGAAGTCTTGGTTTGTAGATTTATTTTATGAAGAGATTTGTGAAATAGGAGGTCGAATATATACGGAAAAAATGGATTTCACTTGAAATTGGTTGAATTTTTGCAGTAATCAAATTTAAAGAGCAAAAAAAAAACACATCTTTATTATTATTTTTTGTTTTCGAAGACAACGAAATCACATTTAAGTTTGTAGGATAAAGTTCAGTTTCCGCAAAAAATAATAATTATTATTATTGTGATAGTTATAATAATAATAATTAAAAATATTGTTGAATTTTGTAGTATTTAAGAGATCACATATGATAAAAATTTGAAAAAATATGGTCATAATTAAAGGTTGCAGTGATTTTGCTCTTTTTTAAAGCTAAAAAAGAAAAAAAAATGATATAGATAGTATTTTTTTTAAAATACACACATACATATGAAAAAATTTAGTATATTATTTGGAGGCATCTACGGATTAAATAGGAGGTGAGGCATGATAGAAAAAAATTTAAAAATTTTTGGTTTCACATTATGTTAATAGTTTTGATTGAGTGGTCGTACAGAATAAAGCAACTCGAGAGCTGTTGGTGACGAACTTCGTAATTTTAAATCTCAATCAAGTGACGAGGACGACTCCTGAGCAAGCTCCCCCTCTCCAAACTACCACGCCAACGGTAAGACTTTGAGTCTGGACGGATTTAACGAGCGCCAGCACTTCTATATAGCGGATCTTCAGTCGCACTAGGGCTCGAACTCATGACACGACGGTTATGAGTTCGTGACCACAAACACAAGGCTACCGCCCCAACATCTAAAGTTTGAAGTTCGTACTCAATTATTGAAATTATTAGCTTATAACTCAACTTTTCCATCATGCAATACTGTGCATAGAAAAATTATTATCTGTGTTGATACATACCCCACTGAAAATGCCCAGTTGTAATGCTTTAATATAGAAGAAAAAAAATTCTTGATTTATGCTAGAATTTTTTGGAGTTGAATTCTATTTCCATTCAGTTGAGGAAGTCTTTTTTAATAGACTTCATTTTTATTTGAATGTGTTTGAATTTCACACAAAGCCATTTTTAATACCATCGATGAATATAGGATTTGTAACACGATATAAAGGAATTGACGTATGCCATTTTTAGGATTTTACTGTAACTGTTACTTTTTTGCGTTCCTTAAAGTTTTTAATTTGGGAATCTGAACCATTTACCACCCTGTAGATAGCAATATATTTTATTATACTAATAGTTTTTTTTATTTCTAGATTCATTTTTTAAATAAAATGTTGCATATTTCTATATTGTAATAGTAAAGGAGCTTTCCCATAGCATAGAAAAGGGAAATATTGTTAATTTACGGAATATTCTGATAATTTAAAAAATCTGTGTTATAAATAAATGTGTGAATTACAACATTTTTCATTTTGGTGGAAACTGGCACATTTTTTTGCCTGAAAATGCGCTTCGAATGTAATTTCTTTTTTTTTTCTTTACACTTGGCGCGATAACAGCTTAACTTCTTTTTCATATTAAGCAATTTTAGCTACTTGAGGTGGTCTGATGGTAGTCGATATGTAAAGAATATGTCATCATTATGCATTGCTTATTGAAATAGAGTTTTTGGTAGTGTAGAATTTTCTTGAAGAATTCTTTTTATTTTTTACTATTAAGCTTAACCTCATATATGGTAATGGTTCGGTTCTACAAAAAAACCTTTCTGTGTTAAAGGGGTTGGTACAATTCACTACTAACATATCTCTATTTAAAGATTTCACATAAATGCTGCTTAGATTTTTTTACAGTGTGAAAACCTACTTAGCTGTAATCTTGCAGTTGAGGGAAATAAAGGAATCTTCATTATAATAATTTAAAATTCAAAATTTATTTCACTCTCAGGAGTTACTTCTACAAAAAATATTAATACATTACGACAGTATGTCTCAAACTATAATGCGCCCCCTCCCTTCTTTGGGGATGGTGATAACCCTACGAGAAAGGCGCGAGTAAATTAAAAAGTCGAAAACAAAAGATTATTTTTTAAAATAATTAATTTACTGAAAATAAGCAAACACAAAATAAAGTCTGACATAATAAAAAATAAAATACACATTTATACTGATATGATACACTTATAAATATATCAGTACTGAGCAATGTATTTTATAATTAGCATTGTTAAATTAAGTTAAAAACAAGTTTATTAATTACCAGTTACCCCATGGGCATTCCTTATATAAAATTATGTATAAAAGTTAATACTTATCTTGATCATTTGTACGGTTTATAATTAATAATTCAAATACCGATTAAAAATTACGTGATCTCCCCAATGCCATTGTTTAACTCGTAGGCGAGTGTATGTGGTGTATTGGGAAGGCGGGAGGGAAATATAGAAAAGCAATGCATCACCAAATCCTCTGAAATAAGTATACACTGTCAAAAGGTGATTTTATTGAATTCCAAAACCTGCGGAATAATTTTATAGAGAGCATCAATTCATTGTTATTACATCGAGCGGGGGGAAGGCGATAAAAATTATGATTGAGTATTGGGTGGCGTGCGCAAATATTGGAAGCTTGAGAAGCACTGCATAACGATATTAAATTGATTCAAAAGCTGTTGAGTTTTAAAAGGTTTCTCTACCTATCCCATCATCACACTCATATAAACCAGGTCAAATAGATTTTTTAAAATTTATTTTTATATTTTATTATTTTTATTTATTTATTTATTTTGAAGATGGTGTTTTGTGTTAACATTATAAAAAAAGATTGTCTTATTCTGATTAAGGGGTTAGCAAACTAATGACTATACTTTTTAAATAAGTAAGTAAGTAATATTCAATAAGAGCTTTTAAAAATGTCATAACCGAATTGCTCTCGCCTTGTAATAAATGGCATATTGAAATCAGCAATTTTTCCCCGCCCTCTGTCGGAAAGAAACAACAGAATGAAGTTGTTTCTCAACAGCAGCAAAAACTTTTTTTCGAAGTAATATTTAAATGAGCGGCAGAGAGACACAAAAAATGAATAAATTTTTCGCCTCACTTGTTACCTGAGCAGACCAGAACAATAAATATTCCACACACTCCAGAAAGGGAGGATCCATTAATACGCTCGCGAACCTTGGATTTGTCCATTGATGCCGCGGCGGAAGCAGTAAATCATTGGGTTTCACGAAAGTGGATCGAGAAATGGTTAAATTTAGAAAGAGCAGTTCAGAAATAAGCTCCCCTCTGCATTTTTCTACACTGGAAATTGATAATATTGTAGTATTTAGAATTTCATTCACAGGATTTGTAAAGTTTTTTTTTTGCAGGGGAGGGGAACCGCATTTAAAAATATTTCTTAAAATTATGTATTAATATTAGAACCTTTCTCTGCCTCTTTTGGTTTCAAATAAATAAGTTTGTTTTCTTCCCCTCCCTCTTTATATATGTTGTGGACAGTTTGTTCTTCACTTCATCTTCTATTTTTTAATGCCATCGAGCTCTTAACTTTTAAACTGAAAATTTTTGTTTTTTGTGTAAAGCTTCCAAACTTTAAGAAAGCGGTATAATAAATGCATCGGTACATGTATTATATCCACATTAACTTGTATCAGTATATGAAGTATGATCTCTGTTGGAAGGACTAATACATTTCCATAATGTCAAGAGAATTTAAATGTGTTAGGTATTTAAATGTTAATTTTTTATTTAACACACTATTTCGGAAACCCTCAGCTTGGAAATTTTTTTTTAAAAAAAAGAGAGACAAGTTGCAAATGAAATTTCACAATCTAAATTTTTACACTCTTGAGTTAAATCCTCCTAATTTTACAATTGTGGTAAACTATTATTCAATTGATCATTCATAACATTACTTTCTCACATCCATTTCGTACAAAACAAACTTGGAAGCTAGAACAAACTTTGAGTAGTGTGTATAAACATTCGTACAAACTTCTGAACTGGAAAAGCTTTTGCATAAACAACTTCAGAGACCTCGCATAAAAGAGAGAGAGAAAAGAAAGAAAAAAAACCAGAAAATGCAAAATATACATACGTAAAATAAAATCACTTACAGGATGGGAAAAACGTAAAAGGGGCCCTTTCTAAACTTTTAAATATAGAATTGATTGGAATTTTCATGCTGTTTTAACACGAAACAAAAACAAAAGATGCATGTTGTGCACGGTTTTATATTACAGTCCACTCTCGCTAATTCAAACCTTTGAAAAAATTAACCTCTCGTTAATTTGAAATATATGCTGAGCCCCTAGAAAAAAACTCTTGATATATCGAACTAGACAATACGTTTTGGTGCACTCAATATTTCGAAGTAAAATCCATGGCTGGCCAGAATACAACACGCAATTATTCGAAGTGATCTAAAAAAACTCTCGACAATTCAAACACTCACTATCGTGTAGAGTCCTGTAGCAAACAGGTTGGAGCTTACATGTTTTGTGTGGTATTGTCGCTACTTATCACTCCTGTAACGTAGCCCCTTTGATGACCATCGGAGTTGTCTCTGATAACTCTGACAGAAGCTAGAGTGTCACTATTCAAACTACGTAACTTTTCCCTTCAAAATCATGTTGATGCGGACGTTTTTCAAGCTTTATTTATTCTAGAAAAATCTATTGACAAAGTTAGATTGAATGCCATGAAACAAAAAAAAAGATAACAGGTTTTTTTCGTCAAAAAAATTATGTACAGTAAGTATTCTTTGAATAATTGTTTTTAATATATAAATGTTTTCTTTTAATACAGGAGTTTTAACTTTTGTATAATATGTACTTTTTCAAAGAACTTTTAAATAATTTTTACATGTGCACAATTGTTTATTTCCTGGTTTTAAATTTAAATGTGTTAGAAAAAAATATTACTTCGTGTATTTTGAGAGTATTTTCTTATCCTCTTGATGATTCGAAGTTATCATTGGTCCCTTCAACTTTGTATTATCGAGAGTCGACTGTATTTGTTTTGACTTAAGTTACATACGAAATATTACAGAAATTTTTTTACTGAAAAAAATACTAATTTCAGTAGCTGAACAAAGTGAGAGGGGAAAACCTTAAACGATAATGTTACTTAAATAATTGTGATAATGAAAACTATCAATAAAAAACACGACAAATTGTTTTAATGTAGTTAAATAAATCTAATTTACTTGGCATAAATAATACAGCTAACACATTATCTTTATGTGTCTCAATGCCAATTACATATGTATAATTATTTGGGGGGGGGTCTAAGGACATTGTCATAAGTATTATAAGAATTATGGGTGTTGATTCCTTCCTGCATACTTTTAAACAAGTCTAATTTTTATTTGTGATTTTCCTTCCTTTATAAAAGTGATCGTATTTATGTATCTTTTTACATAAATAAAAAAATACAACCGAGTCTCAGTAAAAGAATATCTTTGGAACTAGAAAAATTAATTCCACTGTGCGCTTTCAATCCATATTTCAAATTACTAAAATGAAAATAAGATAAAATTCATTTTCATTCATGATTCAACTCGGTTAAAATTCAGAATAATAAAATTAGTTACTTCTATTTAAAAGCTTTGTCTTCGGTTTGCAACTTCCAGAGTACAAAAAACACGAATAAATGAATTCAGCATCCAATAAAAAAGCAATATTTACATTGGTATGACAATCACTATACATATTCAACAAAGAGATTCAACTAATTAATTTTATGAATACAATAATTATGAACATTCAAGGGAGTTAATTAATAAATAATTTATCCACTAATCATAACTAAATTAACTTTATGATTAATAATAGCAAATAATTTTGTCTTCTCACACAGGCCGACTGTTCTTTTTAAATTCATTTTCATTTTCTGAATTATATTTGATTTAAAATTCAAGGGAATAATCTAATAATTATTTATCTACTAATAATGAGTACTTTAAATAGTTTAATTATTGTTGATAGTACAAATAATTTATCTACTCACAGATGCCAACTGTTCTTTTTTGCAATTTTTTTATTTTTTGAATTAAACTTAATTTAGTCTTTAAGGTAATAGTAGATAAATTATTGAAGATTAAACTAATAGTTAATAATTAATTTAATTATCAATACTAACCTAAATAGTTTATCTACTCACAGAAACCCAATGTACTTTTTTTAATCCATTTTATTTTTGGAATTAATTTTGATTCAATATTCATGAACATTTTGTAATAATTAATAATTTATCTATTAATAATTAAAAACTTAATTATTAATAATAACTACGAAGTTTAGTTATTTACAGATAATCCCAACTGTTCTTTTTCTTAATTTATTTTGTTTTTGGAAATAATGTGATGCTGAGACAGGGGTGTAGCTACCGCCGTATCAATGACATGGGGCCCCTAAGCTTCAGGGGCTCCAAAATCCAAAAACAAAAAATCTTAAAATGTTAAGGATCCCCAATAAAGTTTGATACTGTTCCCTTGCAGGACTAGCTACGTAAGTGTGCTGAGAATTCAGTATTTAATACATCCAAAAAGACGAAAAATATTATTTACTTATTTATAACAAACAATACACTTTTGATTGCATTTAGCAAATATTTTTATTAACATAGTCTATGTACAATACAAATCAACAAGTGAAAAGGGAGAAAATCATTTCAATACACATATCAATATGCTCATTATTCTAATCTACTTCATATACATTAGATATTAACATACATAAATGGCATTTAAAAATGCCTCAAGTTTATATATAATACACTGATATACTTGATAACACCTAGCTAATATACATTGCACTTATATTAAGAGTCCTTGTGAAATCGTGCCATCTATCTCAATTCATGCACACCACGCCTTAAACATAGGCGTAGAATGTACCTGATGACCAAGTCGAGAAAAGATTCACCTCAGTTTCTTACAGAATTAAGTGATGATGAACAAAACTCAATTTTATTTTTGTTCTTGGTTAAAAGATCTTCCAGAGTTGTTTTTTACATCCTGGACTTCACTTTGCTTGGTTTCTCCAGTTCATCAGATTTTTTTTTCAATTGTACAAACCAACATGCAAGAGTTTTTGTTGAATTGTTTTTCATTTCATAATTAGTTGCACACCATTCTTCTTTGTACACATAGTGTACTTTAAACTCAAATGCTGACAATTTAAATTATGCTTTTATTAAACAATTGCTTGTTTATTTATTTGTTTTGAAAGTACAAATGTTATACATTTTATGCACACCACAGAAATCTTTGTATTTTATTCATACTTTATTGTATAAGCCATTTTTAAAACAGCAGTCAATTTTTAAAAATTTTTTTTTTATGATATTGATTTTCAAATGCAATAAAAGCAGGCAGTTCATCTATTCAACCATTAAAATGACTTATTAAATCTCAATAAAATATTATAATCCGATTCTTAAACTTTTGAATAAGATAAAAATTTAAATTATCGTAAAATCCGGTGTATACTTTCAAGCTGCATTTTATAATGTTGATGTGTATTCGCTGTATAACGCATACCCCCTTTTTAAAGAAAAAACCAAAAATGTACGTATGTAGTGCTGTTTTGTTTTTGAGTCATTTATCAGAGGTATTATCTCACAGGCTTTCTCAGTATACTTCTAGAATTACAACTTTTTAAGCTCATAAAGTCATATCTTTAAAATAGGCGGCATTTCGACGTATGTAGAAGCCTAATTTTCTTTATATATATTTTTAAATTTTAAATTTTTGAGAATTTGGATATTTCCAGATTAGTTTACCAAGTTGCAATAGGGGGAAGGTTGGCGCCATCAAACTAGTTTAACCCCACTTATCGGTCCTAAGTCCGAGGTTCCACTTGGATATTTTATAAATTTTATCTTATGCAATTTTAATTTCGTATCTTATGCAATTTTAATTTCGTATCTTATGCAATTTTAATTTCGTATCTTATGCAATTTTAATTTCGTATCTTATGCAATTTTAATTTCGTATCTTATGCAATTTTAATTTCGTATCTTATGCAATTTTAATTTCGTATCTTATGCAATTTTAATTTCGTATCTTATGCAATTTTAACATTACTCGCCGATTTTTCTGCTTCGAAAACGACCATCCAATATTATTTCTTTTATTTTGCTCGCGCTTTTGTTAATGGGGGTAAACAGAAATGGAGCATCATTCTGTTTAAAATATTATACGCCGTTAAAATATTGTACACCATTAAAATATTATACGCCATATCTCTGATGCATTTGATGCGAAGCTACCATCGTTACCGCCATCTTGTTTATGTCGTAGGGCGCCGAAGAACCCCATTGGCTGGAATTTCAAGCAACTTTCATTTGGAGTAACTTTCTCAGCTCACTGGCAAAACGTTGTTCGAAAGCCATTGCTATGGCAACGGAGTAAAAATTGCACGAATTGGACCAAAAATTGCACCAAACGGGCATGTGGGCCAAGGCCTTTAGGGATTTGAATCGTATTAGATCATCTTTACCTTTAGCCCTTTGCTGTGCATTTAATAATAAAATTTAAATTAAAGTTAATTTGATAAGATAAATTACATTGAGGTTAAAATAAAACTATTAAGTGTGATAAATATGTTTTAAAAATACTTTATTAAAAGAAGAGAGCGCAAAGTAGGGAAAGATCGAGCCTCTACAGTTTGTATGAAAGTCATTGGAATTGGGTTGGGTAGAAGCCACTAGATCTTTTCGAACCATTACCTTCTTTCGTGACATTTTGATGGCTTTACAAATGCTGTCAGAAATTGCTCTTTTTAGTAAATAAATACTTTTTTAATAAAATATTGATGTAGATTAAAATGATTTATAAATTATTATTGAGTGATAAAAATTGCAGTAATAAATAAAGTTTAAAAGTCGATAAAAAAAATCTTGACTCGGATAAAATCGTGTTACATTGACTCAAGCTCGTAAATGAAATAAAAGCGACTGGAAGAAAGAATGATAAGATAGCGGTGCATTGAATGTGGAAAAGAAAATGGGGAATAGAGCTGTGCATAAATTAAGAAAGGAGCTGAAGAATTTTTGCATTTATATATTTGATATAGATGCGCGTATATGCAAAAGTTAATTGTATTTCAATGAAGTTTTTTTTTTGTGAATTTATTATATATTGAAAGAATTTTCTTGTTAAGGGCGATGTATAAGTTTTAATTAGTAGGATTTTGTGATATCTGTGCTGCACCAAATTCTTGATACACCAAGGAGAATTTGTTAGTTTGTTCTTAATTTAAGGAGTTTGTTTTGGTGGGTTTGAATTTTAGGTGAATGGATTTCGCTTGGGTATAGAAATACAAAGAATAATATGAGTATAATTACTGGTTTATTGAGGATACTTTTATTTGGGAGGGACAGGCAGGACATATTAATAGAAATATGCATTTCTTAATCCAACTTTTGTTATTAATGTTTTTAATAATATTTTTGAAAACCAATTGGAATCTAGGTTAACATCTAATTATTTTACTTCAGAGTGACAAGAAATTATTTTATTAAATAGTTTAAGTAAGTAGGTTGAATGAGATGAAACTGATTGCATTACCTCTACCATACATAGCACTGAAAATTAGTTATTTTATTTTAAAAAGTACAGTTCTGAATTTGTTATTAAAATGAAAGAGAAATTTAATAGATAATTTGGTTTATAAATGAGACGATAGAGCCTGAAGCGATTGAATCTTTCTTTAAGCGATAACAAACTTAATGTAAGTCTGGGTTATGCGCTATTGAATATTCTAATAAATATAATAACTTAATTTAGTAAAAAATAACTTAATGAACTTAATTCACAAACATTCAGTCCTCAATAACTTGCCTGCTTAACAACAGAGGTATTATAGAAATAAAAGTTCATATAAATACAGCCAATTTATCAGGACCCATGTAATTGAAATTCCATCGAAGACTTCTCAAACTTATTAATTCTATATTTTTACATCCATACTTTCTATTTACAAACGTTCATCCTCGCATTTTACATTGAAAAAAGACTGAAAAACTAACATTTTTCATTTTTTGTCAATGTCATTTACACAAAATTGCGATAATTTATTTCTTCTTCAGGATATTAAAATTCTTCTTTGTCTGGATTATCGTTTCCAGAAAATTCTTTCGAGGCGGATGGAAGCGAATTAAAGGAAATATTCCCAATGACAACTGCCTGGTCAATGTCTTTGGTGGACATCGTATTGAAGACAAAAGAATCACATTTAACGGCATCGGAAGAGAAAAGAAGTCCTTCCAAATGTGAATAATATTAACAAATATGTAAAGGGATTCTAACCTAAAAACGTGTCCAAAGAAATATCCTTAATGAGCATGCAACCGGAACGAAGTTGATGAACTTGCTAAAAAAGTCTGTTGTGAACAATGGCTGCTCCACACACATTGTACGTCAAACAAAATAAAAAATAAAAATTTGTATTCCTTCAAGGATTAATTCCCCAATGATGTTCGAGCTCTTCAATTACCATCACGAGTTTCATGCTTGATTACTGCGAAGGGTGATGGGGGCATTCTATTGGACGACGTTCCAGACGTCGATGGAGTGGAAGCGATAACAGAAGTAGTTCCGTGGTGGTGGTGATGGTAGAAAGAGTTAAGGCCTTGCAAGGCGTGTAGTGCTGTGGGCTGGCTTGAACTGCTTGGATCTATGGGATGATGGTTGTTGTAAGGAGAGTGCTGGAGGCTATGCCTAGGTGTATCATCACTCATTGTGTGATGTTGCTGGATATGATGGCTGCTACTGCTATTGAGGTGTTGCTGGGAGTGTTGTCTGTGGAGGACACTCGAGTCGCCAGAGTTCGGTGGAGTTGGAGTGGTGGCTGCACTGTGGTTGGATGCATAGTTGTTGGACGCCGTGGACATGTAGTTGTTGTTTGAAGTAGATGAAGTGAGATCTCCAGGGCTTTTAGTGCCTGTTGAGGTAAAAAAGATAGTAAGTTAAGAAACACTGTTGAAATGAATTTAAAGAAAAGTCTACGTTCACATAACATTTGATTAAAATTGCTTTCATTTTGCCTTTGGTTATGAAAGACACCTTGATTATGATTCCACCTCGATTTGTTTTGATTTCGACTTACATCGTACAGCGAAGCAACACGAATGCTATTGGCGACGGACCTCGTAATTTTGATCCATAGTCAAGTGTCGAGAACTACGCCTGTACGGGCCCCATTCCTCTCCAAAGCTTCAATACCCCAGCAATGGAAGGACTGTAATCCCCAACAAATTTAACGTCTGTACCTCTATGCGGTGAGTCTTCAATGTCACTAGCTTTCGAACCCGCGAACCGACAACGAACTCGATACCATGGCCATTTGGCTACCGCGCGACCACATATCCCCCTCAAAGAACCTAGTAACAGTAGTATAAGAAAAATTTTTTAATTCAACTCAAGTTGAGTTATCACATCATAACTTTTGAATAGAAGTATTACAATATGAATTCAAACATTAATAACATATGTTTTAGACGTTCATCTTTTTCAAAGTATGTGTTACTGAAATATAAGTATATAAAGCAGTCTATTTCTTATTATGATCTAGAGCAGAGCTTCTCAAACTTTCAGTGTTTGCGACCCATTATTAAATCATAATCCTCGCGCCCCTTTCTTTTCAATAACAATATATTGAATTCAATAAAACAAAACTTTGACGCTAAAGATACAATATGACTTTAACCTCTTAAGTCCCACCGGTGTATATAAACGTCTCACTCACCGAAAGCGTTAATTGTTCCGGACGTATATATACGTCTTTCGAAATACGATCTTTTCTATGCACTGCTATCCATAAAATTATTCCGAAGAATTTGGAATGCAATAAAAGGACCTTGACAGTGTGTGTTTGCGAAGGATTTACTTATTTCAGAGGATTTGCTTATTTATCCCCCCCTCCCAAATACATCACATGCGCGTGCCTGCGTGGAAAATGGAGGCACTGGGAAGCAAATCGAGTAACTTTTTATCTGCAAGGGATTAATTACAAACCGTACAAATTACTAAGATAAGTGTTAATTTTTGTATATAATTTTATATATGACAAGCCCATGGGTAATTATTAAACTTGCTCTGATAGTATTGTTAAATTAAATTCGAAATACATTGTACAGTACTGATACATTTACAAGTTTATTATATCAGTGTAAATGTGTATTTATTTTTTATTATGTCAGAATGTGGGCCATAGAATGACTGACCACAATATAGCGGACCTCTGTAACGATGTAGTCACTTATTTACGTCTCTACTTGTGTGCATTTCAATATAACTGAAAAAGAAACTTCCAGACAGCAAGAGCAAACAAGTATCGTAAAGCAAAATTAACAAACTGAAGTGTTATGGCGACAATTTATGATGGTTGCTAACCATTGGCGTAGCTAGTCCCCAGTGTCTCAGTATCAAAATTTCTTAGAGCAGGGGTGGGCAGACTTTTCCAGGGTACGGGCTACTTCTATTTTTTCAGGTTGTTGCGGTCCACCAGTGTCTTAGGTGTAGTGAACTAAAAGAAAGTATACAATTCAGGCGGACCTCCATTTTACGAATTTCTCTATTTCTCGAACTTTTTCCTAGAACCAAGAACATTTTACGATTTTCTTCGTAAAATAGCCTCCAAATAGTGAAGTGCATTTTCTATTCAACGAAATTTACTTTTATCATTCGTTTGTATTTACTCTAATCCAAGTCGCACTTTTTACCCGAGGTTAATGCTACTGAAAATCGGGCACGGCTTAGAATCGAAGGGAGAAAAAATGTGCTGAATGGGGCATTTAGAGCTATTACAGCTTCATACATGTATTTAAAAGTTTTAATACTGATAAAATAAACTACCGTAAAATCCGGCGTATAACGCGCACCTCTACTTTCAAGCTTCAATTTTTAATTTTCAGGTATATTCGCCGTATAATAGGCACCCCCTTTTTTTACGAAGAAACTAGAAATATGCGTGTGCAATCCTCTTGTGTTTTGAAGTCATTTATTCGAGTTATTATTCCAAGTTGTAGAAAAAAATAGAATACTTCAAGAGCTCCAACCCCCTTTACGTTCATAAAGAATGTTATTTTTCTTAAATAAACAGTATTCCGATATATGAAGAAGCCTTATTTTTTCTGCTTATCTTTTTTTTTGAAGTTGTCATTTTTATACCCGGCATACAACGCGCACTCTTATATTTCGATCGTATTTTTTGTGTTCGAAATGCATGTTATACGCCCGATTTTACGGTAGTTATTCCCTTCTTCAGTTTTCCTTTTAAATTTATTTTAATTTCGCAAAATTGTATATTGATAAACCACATTTTAGACTATTTCTCAAAATCTTGTTGAGAACTCGGGACGGAGCTTAGATTCGAATAAATACGGTATTTCTAGACCTTCTTATAACGGAATAATTATTGGGTCTTAGTGAAGGCGATCACCCCCAAAATGTCTTGGTGGTCCACCGGTCGATCCCGATCGACTTAATGCCCATCCCGGTCTTAGAGGTTCTTTTCAAAGGCACAAACATTTTACAATTTTTTGCTTACACATGTTGGGGACCTGTTGCTTGGAGGCCCCGTATCAATGATACGGTTGATGCTGCGGTAGCTATACACCTTCGTCGCCAACTTTCATTTTCAAATATCATTAGATGCATCTGCGAAAGTAGCAACAGATTCGCTAAACTCGGAACGAATTTAGATCTAGCTGAAGGAAGAAGCTAAAATTTTAAAAAGAACAATTCATATTCCATAATACGTTTTGTTACTCGTCATTTTTGAAATTGAATATTTATAAAAATGTAAATAATGTCCTAATCTTTCTTTGTACCATCAAAAGTTTTTTACAGACCTTAATAGATCCATGGGCCAACAGTTAGCAATTGCTGATATAGAGACTAATTACATACAGTGAAATACGTTTAGGGCGAAATAGTGGTCAACACGAAATAATACATACAACGGTCCCGACAAACTATGTATTTTCACGCATTTCTTTTCTCTTAACATGAATTGAAAATCGCTTAACACGAAAAGATTTTCCATCTGGAGAAGAAGGATATTGAAACTAAGCCGACACTTAATGAAATGTATGAAAAAGCTTCTGTATTACTGGACTGTCCATCGGTAGTATCCACTGCAGTAGATAATAATGTATGTACAAACTCAATTAGGGCAGAAAAAGACATTTGAGTTTGTTCAAAGCTCAAAAATCATAAACGCAGATTTCGATGAAGAAAATGAAATGAATTATGCAACTCCCGTTTTCATGTCATTCGAAAGGAGAAACATCATGAAAAGTATGTGCAGTTATTTAGACTCACATTCCATTGGTGAAATGAATATCAAAATGGACATCGAACTTGTTGAAAATTTGATACTAAAAAGTCAATGCAAAGAAAAATATCAAATTATTTTCCAAAAACTCAACAAATGTTTTGTTTTTCAAAAAATTGTAAAATTTGGCAATAAATTTCATTAAGTTCCCGTGAATGCTTTTAGTTGATTTTATTAAATACATGCAGTAGCACACGCAAAAAGTTTTCAAGTGGGGAGTCCATGGTCGAAAGTCCCCAACTCGTATCATACATCAAGACAACACCAATTGATTCTTCTGATTTTGTCGATTTCGTTAATAAAAAACAGTAAAAAATAAATTATTGAATGAATAATTAGAATTAATTAATAAACTGTTAATTACAAGTACTTAATTAAATTATCCGTTATATATATATATATAGGATTATCATCAATCTAAAAAAACTCAAGGGCTTTGAGGGTTTTCCGGACCTCCAGGATACCCCTTTTGTGCGCGCCACTGAATACACATGCATATATACATATCTGTGTAAATAAAATGTACTTTAATGAAGTTAATTTTGTTGTATATGTAGCTGTTTGCTGTATCCTTAACACGAAAAAAATATTTCAGTACCCCTCAGTTTCGTGTTAAACGATCTTTTCTGAATATCAAATTTGCGGCAGCCGTAAAAAAATGTGAACCATAATAATTTTCTGAAACATATTTAAGGGGGAACAATACGAATGACTCCTCTAATCAAAATTTTTTTTTCTTTTAAAATTAAAAACAAAATATCCAAATTGAACCAGGCAAGATATACGAACTGTTTATTAATAACCATGAAACAATGCAAGTATGAACATGAAAAATCGTAGAAGTTATGGGCGGAAGTCGTAGAATTTGCATAGAGTCGTTAGCTGTGAAGAATGGAGTGGAAGCTCTTGGCAAATAACAATGTATTTGCTCTGTAGCAGATGGCGACTTTCTTAACGCTCCTATTTTTTGAATTTATGTTCCATGTGACACCCCGTCGCGTGCCCACCTCTTGAAAGTGATGGGTTCACCATAAAATACCAGTACGCCCACGTGATGGTATAATTCATGAAATGGTGCTCGAAGTGCACTGAAAGTGAAACTCCGGTCATTAAAACTACCACAGGTAGATCGAAAGAGAAAGTTGACTCATTTCCATCTGTGTACGGCGAATTGGGTCGGTTGACACGGCGTGTTTTATACATAAATGCTTCGTCTATGAAGTTTATTACTTCATAAATCTTCTTGAATTTCTTTTTAATTGATTTTAAATAGGTATATGCAAAGCAGGTGAGTTTTTGTTTGACTGTGCTGAAGAGATTGGGGAAGAAAATAAACACTGAAGCTTCGTAGTGTTTGGCTAGAAAATGTCCAGTTCATTGACTTTGTTTATTCACCCCCTCCAAAGTGGGAGAAAAAGAAAAAGCTGGCTTAATAATTTTGAGTTTTTATACGTGTCTGTGCCTCATCTACTTTTTGACTCTTTCTTAGGTTTTGAATCGTATGTCATCAAAGTAAAAAAATTTCTTTCTTTCAAGAAGGTCGTTCAAGACAAAGAGGAATTGCTATGAAGTCTAATGCGGGTAACTATTGTAGTTCAAGACTTCTCTCTTTAAAGCGACCTAAAAGGCTAAAGAAATATTTAAAAATTTCTCCCTATTTATCTAATTGTTTTCAGAGACTTCAAGTCTAAAAAAAAGACCGAGCCTGAAATTTAAAAAGAAATAAGCAATCTAACAAAAAAAGTGGCAAAATTTGATTAGATTTTAACGTTACACTCTGAAGCAATTAATGTATTAATTACGAGGGCTATTGTCAGAATGATCAAGAAACCAAGATAATCCTGAAGGGTTTTACGAGGACTGTTGTCAGAATATCATGCATTTCCGTTAATTCATCGTAATAAAAGTAGAGTCAGTTTTAAATGTTAAATTAGGAAGAATTTGTGTCTGACCGATATAAGTCAATAAATAAGTCATCTACTTCCAATCTTAGCGAATTTTGAACCTAATTTTTGATAGAAATACGAGAAAGATGCAAATGAAAAAAATTGTGAACAGCTCTAAGGAAAAATGACAAGAATATTTTATGTTGTTTCCCCCCAAAAAAACTGTAAACAGTAACGCAATTAATTAGGAAAGGTGTCGTCAAAAAGTGAACACATAATCAGTATTTTAATTGAAAGTTTATTTGCTGATATATTTCTATCAACCGGGATTGTCACTACCCAATTTTTATCTTTTCAAATACTATAAATAAGCTCCTACTTGGATGTAAAGTATAGAAATATTATTAAATTAGTTGAGTATCACAAGTTAGAGGAGTTAACCAACCTTTAAAATATTCAAAGACATTCACCATACAACATAAACTTTACATCAAGAATGTAAAAGCTTTCTAAAATCAAACGCGGAATGAAAAAGGAGTGGTTGAGAATTTTAGAGGTTGGCTTTCACTAGTCCTAAGTGTTACTTTTGAAAGAGATTAAAATACAGATTTTTATTCATGGAAACATGTTCAGTATGTAAACATCGCTTAAGATTGAAAAAAACTAAAAACAGAAGAAAATTATTAAATTTAAAGAGATACATTAAGCTTGATAATGTTTGCAGAATTCAGTAAAAAAATCATGACAGTTTATAAAACCACCCACATCACATTTTCTGAATTTCCCAAGCACTTGCGTTAGTTCTTTATTTTTAATAGTAGCCATTTTTGACAGTTGAATGGAAGAATAAAATGGATTCTCCCCCCATCACTTTCAATCAAGCATAACTTGCTTGGTTTTTCCATACTACTTTGTCTCAAATAGTGGGCAAATTCTTTTAGGCGCGCAGTAAAAATAAATAAAAGAGCAGACTTTTCTCTTTTGGCTCTTTGACAGTACAATAAAGACAAAAATATTACATTTTGGAATTCATTATTAAGGATGCAATGAATGAAGTTGTAACGCGGCATTTCTTGTTTTTCAAGTTCTTAAAATTTAAGTATACAACAAATAAATACATTTTAATAATTTTATGCATATTTGTTAAAATGGCTCCATTTATTTTTGTTTTACAGGTAAAGGCTTTTTACACACGGACTGAAAAAAAACTCCCAACACCAAGAAAAATATTGAAGAGTAATAAAATTTGGACAAATTGTCTAGTTAACATGTTTAATTTATTAACTTTTCAAGATCACTGGTTAATTTAAGCTCAATAAAATGCATTTCAAATGTGAAATGTTACATTAGATGCCGGTGTAACCTCCAGAATTTTAATGCAAATCTGCAAGCGCCCAGCATTGTGTCATACAGGTGTTGAATGTCACTTTGTGGTATGGAGTTCCATACTTGTTGTCCTTGTTGTATCAATACTAGGACGGTCAGTACTGGCCGTGGATAAAGCTGGAGTTGCAGTCCAATGTTATCCTGTACGTGCTCAATTGGAGACAGATCTGGTGATCTCACAGGCCAAAGTAACATATCAACTCTCTGTAGAGCACTTTACGTTACAACAGTGGCGTAAGTGCGAGCATAATCCTGTTGGATAACTTCCCCTTGAACGCTATTCATGAATGGCAGTCTATAGGTTGAATTACCAGACTGACTTACAAATTTGCAGTCAGCGTGTTTGGAATAACCCCAAGAGGATTTCTGCTGTCCATAGGAAATCCCTCCCCCTTCCGATCATGACGCCAGGTGTAGATCCAATGTGTCTAAGCCGCTGACAGTTTGGTTGCAGGCGTTCCCCTGGCTTCCTTTGACCAACACAGGCAATCACTGGCACCAAGATAGAACTTATTTTCATCAGAAAACATAACATATCTCCACTCCATCCTTCAATGAACTCTGACTTGATACCACTGGCGTCTCAATGGCTTGGAGTCAGTGGAATACACGTTACAGAGCGCCTGGCTTGGAGCTGTAATTGAAACAACCGATTTCTAACAGTTTGTTGTGTCACTGTGGTCCCAACTGATGCTCGAATTTCTGCCGCATACGCAGAGCGATGCGCCACAGCCTTACGCCGAATACGGTGGTCTTCCCTCTCAGTAGGGCCATGTGGTCGCCCGGAACCCGGTCTGCTTTAGGGAGTACCATCCCTTGACCACTGTTTCCAACAATCATGCACAGTGGATACATTCTGGCCAAGTCTTTCTACAATATCGCGGAAAGAAAATCCACCTTTTCGTAGCCCTATTACACGACCTTGTTCAAACTCGTTAAGCAGTTGATAATGGCTTCTTTGTCTTCTTGAGTGAAAGTGAGTGAATATTAACTTCGCACTGTTCAGCTACACGAGGGCGTTTGGTGACGGATCGCGTAATTTTAAACCATGGTCAAGTGACGCGGACGACACCTGAGCTGGCAACCCCCTCTCCTAATTACCACACCACCCCAACGGGAGGACGTTTGAGCTCTCGACAGATTTAATGTACATTACTCCCCTACACGGTAGACCTTCAATGGTACTGGGCTCGAGCTCATGACATGTTAGCCATGATCCGATGACTTGACCACTTGGCTACCTCGGTCATTCTTTGTCTTCTTGGAGACATTCTTAGCTAACATCAACTCAATACGTCAAATTTCACAGATAAATAACGCTGACAAACTTTACAACACGCAACCCTGTTTTGCAAGTTCTGAGTGGTGGTGCTAGCGCCACACTTAAGCGCGAAATTTGAATCGATGTCATCTTCATATGTATAAACTTGCCTACGAAATTTTGTTTATCTAACACAAATCTTTCTTGGTGTTGAGATTTTTTTCCCGTCAGTGTATATTAATTTTTATATAAACTCCCACAACCATAACTATATTTTTCATATGCTCAAAAATATTCGAGTTTATTTGGAAATATTCGCATGTTCAAAAATTAAACAAGCCCATGAATGTTTCTTTTAAACAATCGTATGAAAATTTCTATACTACTATTTCAAAATCTGTGACTGTCAGACAAAATTCTCTAGGGGAACCGTAGCTTGCCCTACAGTGGTTGACATACAATGTCATTTGTCATAGCCATTAGGAATATATTAAGAGTTCTTTTATACCACATATGTTATTAAAAAGTTTGTCATTTACGTCTTTGGCTTCCAATTCCATACAAAACCAATAATTTTGCAATAATTTTAATTAATAATTAATAACATTCTTTTCTCAGAACACTTAGTGATTTCAAAAAGCAGTAGTGTTCCATAGATTACAGATTGAGAACGTTGATTGGTGGATTTTCTTTCAATAATAGAAGATCACATATCAGTCTTAAATTTTGATTAAAAACCTATTTTGATCCCAAAGGAAATAAAAACCAAATTTTTAACATAAATTAAGAAACATTTTCAATCTTACCTGTTGTTGCTGGCAGTGATTTCTTCCTCGTGTCTTGTTGATTTGCATTCTTCGGTTTCCTCTTCCGTTTTTGTATTCCTTCCTTCTTCATCGCTGGAGGTCGATTCACCTGTGGGGGAAAAAATTGATTATTTTTAGAAGTATTCTAAAATTTTAAACTTAACACAAATATTAACTTTGCAATTTATATATATAATCCTTCTTGCTCTCTCACTTTTATAGTAACCTTGATTCTATATATATTGACACTGCGAGTTGCACATTGAAAAAAATGTCAATGGAAAGTACTTGAATATTCTACACTTAAATATCTCACACCACGATAAATAAGGAAGATTTCTAGCTTCAAAATTTAGTACAGCTATTTAATTTTTTAATTAAATATGTGTGAAACAAATTATAAATAATGATTAAGCTACATATTAAGTAAATTATATAAATTAAAAGTATTATTTCCAACATGGTTATAATCGCATCATATATTTTGTTGCAGTTATTTGCATGTAATGATACGTCTACTCTTACAAGTACATCTAAGGGAAGAGAGTGTGAGACACTCCGTAAATATGTGGAAATAAAATATATATAAATGAGAAAAAAATCTCCGGCATAATATAATTACTAAAAGAGACTTCGTATTTTGAAGGTACCCCCCTTAGATTTGAAGCTTTAGTGTACAATTAATTGGATATCCTGCTCAATAACGGGTAAATCGAGAAAATGTCTATTGCGGCAAATCATTGATTCTTTAATTAAAAATAGTCCACTCTCAAAATAGATTTTTAACCTCTATTATACGAATTGGCTTAAAAAACAGCGTTCTGTTGAACGTTTGATAATTTAACTATTCAGGTGGAATTCCAATGACTCTTTAATCAAACAGGTTTTATTGATTGATCATTACACATTTTATAATCTTAAGTTTCTTCCGTTTAAACGTGAAATCTTTTGTTATGATAATTCTAATAATAATTAAATAAATATTCTTAGTTCCGCAATTCATCAGTGATTCTTGTTTTTGTAATAAGGAACATTGATTGATTTTTTACTTTTGTTTCAATTCTTGTTCATATCGAGAATAAACCCAGATTTAAGGCTGATAAATATTGTAAAATATTTTACTCTGCTCTTAGTGCTATAAATCATTCATCATATCCTCACAAATCAAGCATCACTGCTTGATTGATTGAATATTAACGTCGCACTGTTTAGCAACACGAGGGCTTTTGGCGACGGACCGCGTAATTTTGAACCATGGTCAAGTGATGCGGACGACACCTGAACTGGCACCCTCTCTCCTAACTACCACACCACAACAACGGGAGGACGACAGGTTTGAGCTCTCGACAGGTTTAACGTGCATCTCTCCCCTACACGGTGGGTCTTTAGTGGTACTGGGATCGAACTCATGACATGCTAGCTATGATCCGTTGCCTAGACCACTTGGCTACCACGGCCACGCATCCCACTGCTTGAAACTTTAAATTTCCTCATTTGTTTTTTCATTTACTTTTTATGTTAAAATCTGAGCCGCCCAGCCAGTATGGTGGTTATGACTCTAGGCTTGTAATCGAGTTGGCTCAGGTTCTAATCCCAAATAAGACGTGGGTGTATCTTCGGGAAAAGAAGTCGGACTTTCGCCTGAAATGGATTCCCGTCTCAAATGGAAAAGCAACGAAACCCTTTTGTTCTATGCTGGGAGATTAGCGTTTGTAATAAAGTCTATATTCTTCTGTGATTGTATTGTTTGTTTCTGTTTATCTATCA
The DNA here is from genome assembly GCA_019973975.1 of Trichonephila clavata. NCBI lineage: Eukaryota > Metazoa > Arthropoda > Arachnida > Araneae > Nephilidae > Trichonephila > Trichonephila clavata. The sequence goes on along the minus strand of BMAO01031990.1, from coordinate 61,243 downwards.
CTCATCTTTCCAGGATGAAATGCACAACAACAATCGAATCTGAATTATTTATAATCTGAAGCAATTGAAAAATATATTTTCATAATTAATTTTTATCCTTTGATAAAACATTTTATATAAAAAGCAAATTTTGTACTATGTGAAAAAATACAAAATCTTAAAAACAGAATTGTTTTCAAATTAAAAAGATCCCAGTATTAATGTAAGTGACCTATAGCATTATAAAATTGGTCCATTTAACATTAAAATTTTTAGGCAAAATATAGAATACATTCTTTACAGGAAAGTCTGATTGGATCAAACTGAAATTGATTTTTATTTAAGAAGTTAAATGAAGTTAGAATACGAAATAGAGCCACAACGGTGGTTTTTTAATTCCACAAAAATATAAATTCTGAATGTAAGCTTTATTCTTTAAGTATTTAGCGAAGGGAACCTTATCATAACCTTAAAAAAATTTCAATATTAGTAAATAAAAATATAATTTCCCCCTAAAACCTTTTTCATTTCACGTTTATAAAACCAACTCCAGCACATCTAATGCATAGGGGAAAAATAGGCTTGAATCGAACTGAAATGAATCGCATATTAAAATTCGCTTTACAATAAATAAAATAAGAGTACTTTACAAGTATATTAAGTCTTCGAGGTTTTTTCCCTGAAGACTTGAAAAGGAAGAAGCAAAGTACTGAATGCGAGACCATCTATTTTATCAATAAATGAAAATAGCCAAAAGTTTTGACATAAAACTAAAATTTTCCCACAAAACTTTTCTTTATGATACAAACTTCAATCCCCTTTTAATAACTTACTTCCACTCCGAATAATATGAAGGAAAAGAAAAACCATTATCGGACTTCAATCTGACGCTAACTTCCTAACTAAAAATGAATCCCGTCTCAAGCGAGCAATTCATTATCATAGAGCGCCTTCGCATTATATAACGAAGCTCAGAGATGGCTCATGCATAAGACTGAGCATATTCCTTTCTTGGAATATTTCCACTTTATTGATGAATGAGGACAGGATGTATTGCGACGATAACCGTAACTGCATACTATTTAACGACAGGATCCATCACCCTTGCATCAGATAACGGCATCAGCTTCGTGTCTAACAGCTGTACTTTGTTCTCCAAACGAATTGGCTTCCCATATCTCAAACAAGGGATGGAGTTTTTTATGCGAGACGGCACAGTTCCCACAGTGATGCCCGAGCGGTTGCTCAACTCTTTGATTCGTGTGTATCGATTTCGTTCGGAAAGTATTGGGATGTAAACGTCAATAAGGAAGGTGATTGAAGGTTCATTACATTTCTCGATGGCTGCCTTCGCTTAGTGTTAAAGAATAGGACCCTAATTTGGAATATTTTTTCAAATATAAAAGTACTCCAACATTAATATTATATTCTGGTTTCGATATCCCTTAGAGCAGCGGTTACTAAACTTTCGATCGCCGCGGCCCATTTATGCATAAAACTAACATCGTGGACTCCCAAGATTTTGAAAAACTCTCATTGACTCCCAACGCCATGGCTGAGTGGTTCAAAAGTTCCTCAATAATCCCAAGACTTCCTCTGCTGCTTTTAGAATTTTTTAATTATTTTTTTTTCCTTTAAAAAACCCTTCAACGTTCAATTAGAAATATTTCGAATACTAATTACAACTAAATAAACAATGCACTTAAGGTATCCGACTGGTTACGACCACTTTTTAAAAAAAAAAATGGAGATATGGATTTTTTTTTTTTCTTTAGATTTTTTTTAGTACATTTCAAGAAACATATGCTAGAATTAAGAAGAAAAACAGAAATTATTATTACCAAAATGGGGAAAAATTGACAAAAAATAACAAACGCGGCCCATGCTGTACCAAAGATTTATGAACAAATTTTTAATTTTTCAATTCTGATGTGTTATGTTATTCATTGTCGAAATGACCTCCAGAAAAAAAGATATATTTTAATTTTTACAAAAACTAGAGCACTTTATCTCAGTTATTATATGAAATTGCTTAAAACAACAGTGATTATATTCACATAAGGTACTGTAAATTTTGTCATAAAACAGGCATTGATAAATCTGAAGGTTAAAACACTTCTACTACTATACAGAACTTACACAAAAATTTCAGTTAATTATTTCCAAAACTTTTTAAGCAATCGCTCAGGCCAAGTTTGATTATTTTAAGAAAATCACATTTCGAGTAAGACGCGTTTTAAAGCATGCCATCTTGCTTAAAAAGTAATGGTATCTGCTTTTACTAAAGCACTTGTAGTTTTTGTTCTAGTGAACGGAAAATGGTAAACTTGATATTTATAAAGCTAATAAGATGGCCTATAAAATAAAATCATAACAAATTTGTCAATTTTTGGCAAAATTCCCAATTTTAGGATAGCCGGATACCTTAACTGTGATTAAATTTTTAATGAGAAAGATGGTGTGGCATTCTGATACACATTTTAGGTATAATATTTAAAATCTATATTCAGGTTCTAAATTTTTCACAAACTGTTTCTGTATTCATTTTTAAGATAAGGAGCTGAAAATGCTCTTTTTTTAAACATATATAAGTTTGTAAAGGCGTCAGAGCTTTCAAAGTTTTCGTGGACAACTCGGAAAAATTTTCATTCAAGTGACCCAAAGATTTGGAAGGATCTTATTTTTGTAAACCAATTTTAAAGCTCCATCTGTGGAAATTTCCAGAACCCCCAGGAAAGACACTTAGGCCCCCGGGAATCGACGGGCCTTTATAAACCACTGCTTCAGAGAAACATTTTTTCATACTGCTAATTTTTATCTCAGTTTGCTCTTTTTTTTCTTATATAAAATGTGTATCAACTTTTTCTTCTATATCGTAGTGCTAAATGAACTATTAACCTTACAAGTTAAATATTAAATATCTGGAGAATATTTCGAAATTTTAAAAACACATTATAAAAAAAATGTTTAAATTTTAAAGTTGCAAATTTTCCTGAAAATTGAAACATATTTCTGCCCGAAAATGTGCTCCACTTTTAGTTCAGGTTCTCGTACATTAGCAAAGGCAGCCATAAAAGTTAAAATGAAAGCATTGAGAGATCTGTTTAAGTATTACAATGATTATTGAAAACTGCTTGCATGTTACCAAAAACAAAGTAAGAAATAAACAAATATTTTACGTACGATGTTTTAAATCAAGCTTTGTTCTAAGACTGTCTTCGCCAAATGAGACTCACTGAGAGTCTGAACTAAATGTAAAGCCCATTCTGAGTGAAAAATGTCTTAATTTTCATGAAAAATTACAACCTTTTAATTCATATGTCTGTTTACAATGTGTAGAGTTTTTAAAATTTCAAGATATTTCATAAATAATTAATTTTTTTTTTCATTTTATCATATGAATGGATAGCTCATTCTGTATTATGCTGTAGAAGAAAAAAAAGCGGAACATTTTATACGAGAAAAAATTGGATCAATTCAAATAAAAATGAGTAGTATGATGAGCTATGTTGTTATCTACAGAATAGCAGAGTCAAAACATAATATTCATTATGAAGCACTTTTCTAACTCAAATACTATATATCGAATTCAGATCCCAATTTTTAACACTATGCAAAGACTGAATTAACTTTATTTTTAGAGCAGCGTTTATCAAACTGGTCCATCTTTAAGAGGGGAGGGGACCAGAAGAAATGTTTGTATTTTGGGGGTCATAATATCAATTAAACGGTTGTTATAGAACATTACTATAATAATTTAATAATAAAATAAACTAATGTCAGAGTCCAGAAATTCATGGTTAGAAGAAATTCGTATTTCCTGGAACTTTTTTATTTAAAGGGAAAGAAATTCCTGTGCATGGAAAATCCTCAAAGAAAAAATGTTGAAACGTATGTCATTGTGTTTCCATCTTTGCCTGACTCACAAAATTTTAATAGTGTATTATTATTTTAGCATCAAAACACCAACCTGTAGGATCTCATTAGAAGAACTTGCATATTTAAGAGCCCTAGGAATTAATTTGTATTTGTTTAAAATGTATTTAATTTTTATTATTATTTCAATAAGTAAGTACGAGTTTTAATCTTATCAATTAAAATATTCAGAATTTGAAATTCTCATTTTTTTTTTTTTAACATTATGTTTGAATTTTTTACTTTTCATTTCTCATTTGGGAACTGTTTAACTTTTTAACTTTAGGTATCCTACAAGTAAATATGTTATATTTACAAATATTTAATATACGTATAACGGGAATGCACATATTTAAAGTATAGGATTTAGGGGGTTAATAAGCAAGGAAAAAAAGAGTGAGTGTGAGAAACCTTGCAGAAGGCATTAGTGTATGTTTCTTTTGGAAAAGATTCGTGACGTTTAAAAGAGAAATCCAAGTAACCCCATTTTTTAAGAAAATCTATTTTCATATATTATTTTGGTTAAATTCTAAATGTTGTCAAATGGTTTAATTTAAGAAATTCTAATTTTTCAAACTAGCTAACCAGCTAATAATTTCAAATATTACCTTTTTATGTTAAATAATTTTCCGTGTGTTTTTATGGGTTCACTATTCCCCCCCCCCTGACTATTCAAGGACATGCACATTTGCAAAATTGAAAAAAGCAAGCATTGGATATCATGTAGAATGTGAAAAGTAAAAAATTGATGGGAAGGTGCTTGAATCTCATGTGTTTTACTCCTGTCTTTTTTCCAAATTCTTTTTTTTAATAATCGAAAAATAATTAATGAATATTTGAAAAATTGTTTTAACTGTTAGCAGCATTTTACACCGTTTTTAAAGCAGTAACAAAAAAATCTTATGAAGTTAAGAATCTATTATTTTTTTTTCAGTATTTTGTAACTAAGTTATTTGCCTGAAGTACTTTTTCGAACTTTTTAAATTCATAAGTACTGCTGTTGAAAATAAAATAGTGCTCTTTTAAAAAAATACATCTCTTGCTTGTTGCAAATTCATCACAATTATGGTAAAATTCCATAACAGAAATGTGAAAAGTCATTTTTATTGAGGAAAATATTTGATGTAATGTTGAAAATAAAAACATTCTCGCGAGAAGTTTACATTCATTGTATCATCTTAAAAAAAAATAAAGGCTTTTTTTGTTGCTTTTCTTGGGTGTTTGCGTGATTTCTCCATATCTATTGTTAAAGCATATGTGCTTAAAAAAATTTCTTCTACAATTTAAAATTCAAAAGTAAGCTTATTAAAAGTATTAAATAAATGACCTTATAATTTATAATGTTTTTAGTTATGTTAGTTTAGTATGTTTAGCTAGTTAATTTTTAATAGTTTAGAATATTTTAAATTCCATTGTTTTGCTTTTAAGTATTCTGGATTTGTAGTTTTCAGAATCCAATTAAAATTTAAAGCATACATGCTTTGTTTTTCAAGGTAAAAATGCATCTGTTTTTCAAAACTGACGAATTGTTTTGTGCAAGTTTCTATTATTATCTTGGAAAATATCAAGTATGCCAGACGAATCTTCTATGCAAGTTTATTTTTTATAGTTGTGTATAATTAGTTTTCTCAGAAAAAATATTCACCTTTGAAAGGAAAATATTTATCACAGATAAAAGGGAAAAGAAAAAAAAATAGCTAGATATATTTTTAATTTTAAATTTCTAAGCATTGTTGCCAAAAAATATTTTTTTAAATTCTAATACTATTAAGATTTTTAATGAATTTAGTTCTCTTTGTATAAAAATTTTAAAGCGTGAACAAAATAATACTTTTCAAATTATTTTATTTTCTAGATATTCTTATACTTTTGTGTCATAAAGAACAATATGATCGAGAAGCAAACATTTTCTTAATACTTTGCATTCTTAGAATCTCCACACATTTACGAGACATATTTATATTCTAATTTATGTTTATTTAGCATAAAATTGTGGGTTGGTCTCGGAAAAGTTTTATTTTTATAAGTTAATCAAATTATGATGATTAATATTGATAAGTTTCACCTTTGGCGTAGTTATTCCTGAATGGGCCTAGTATCATAATTCCTAGGAGGCATTTTTTGAGGCCCCATACGATACACACATGTAACCCTTCTAGCTTGGGGGCCCCGTATCATTGATACGGCGGTAACTAGTCCCCTGAGTTTAACACTAATTTTCATAGAAGCATTATTAACTTACCACCCATTTTTTAAAATTTATATACATGATTTGCATGTGCTTAATATATTAAAGTTTTTTTTTCTCCTTCTCACATTTTCATTGTTTTACTTATATATGAATACATATATTACTTACGAACACACACACACACATATATGTGCGTATATATATATATATATATATATAATCTCAAATATTTATCTGAGATCAGATATTCTTAGGAAACTACGTTTTGTGCTTTCTTTCCGTGGGTTGCACTTTTTGGAATGTATTTAACAGTGAATTATCCTAATTAAAAATTCATAATAGAAATGTTTGCTTTAGTGGTTTAACTTTTTGGCTTAGGTACACAATTAGAGCTTAAGAGCTAAAGAGTAATCAGGGTTTAGGAAAACAAAAGTTTACATTAGTTTACTTTAGAAATTTCGTAGAATTTAAGGAATTTGACTTCTGTCAAATTCTTTTAGTTCTGCTGCTATTTTAAGAGAACTGCTACTATAAAGATATTAGAGAATAGATTTAATTTTAAAAAACTAATTTGAAAAATAATTTATACATATGGAGGAGTAGATCAAAATAATGTGTGTTTGTAATTTCACTTGTTGAAAAATAACAATTTCTGAAACCTATTAATCGTTATTAGCGATCAATTTCTGTGTTAAAATGAATAGACTGAATTATTTATTTTACCTCTGAAGAATTTATGTATTTAAACTATGCAAATTTCAACTTCAAATTACTTTTTAAATTTTTTGGTCTGAAGAACAAATTAAAATTTTGTTTCATATATTTTAAGCCTTCTATGTTTTTGATTTTCTAAATCGTTAATTTCGTGTTCTCTTTCAACAATATATTTTATTGATTTATATGATTGTTAAGAAATACATTTTTAATTTCTGAAGATTAGTTTTAGAAAGCTTTATATCCAGAAATAATTTAAAACTAGATTTTTTAATGTTTATTTTGTAGGAATAACCACATTTATCTAAAATTCATTTTAATTTAAAAATCTAAGAATAATCATTTTGAATAATATAAGCAATAAAAAATTGTAAGTATATGGATGTATTTTGAACTGCTTTTTATTTACTGAAAAGAATAAAGTTAAATATTAATTTTTTAAAAAAAAAGATTGCGTTTACTTAGATATTTTTAAAAGTATTTCATACAATTTCAAGATATTACAAATTTAAATAATTTCCCTTTATACGGCTTGTGAGCAAACAATCATAAACTTAATTACGTTTCACGTAAAGATCTTCATATTTATATTGAAACTGTTATTCATCACAATTATACAACATATATTTGATATTGATAATTCTAAACAGAAACTTTGTAAAATTTATAAACTTAAGCAATTTAAGATTTATATTTTAATGTTATGGTATATATCGCAAAAGTCACATTTTTTCCAAGGAAATATTTAAGGAAATACTTGACTTTTTAAAAAAGTACACATGTTTCATTGTTTACATATGTATTCACATTAAACTGTATAGTGCAGAAGCAAAAGTTCCCAAAAGAGATGCGTTTATAACAAATGCTATTAGTCATTATGCTCATCAGATTTAAATATATTCCTTAAAAAAAATCACTGATATTAATTATGTAATTTAGTCTACCTGTTAATCTATTTAAGAGTAATTAAAATCGTACAAATAAATCACAACATTTTCTGCCTTTTTGTTTAGAACTCTTTCTTTAAAAAGGAGAGAAATAAGATTTTGAAGAGGGTTTTTTTTTGTTATATAGGCATTTATAAGATTCCTAATATAATTTTATAAAAATATATTTTCAGCTTTTCTTTTGATCGAATTTCAATATAATTAGAATACTTAGTTAACTTTTGTACAAGATCCCTTCTTGTGTTCAGAAAGTTTTCTGAAGAGTAAATTAAAATGTATTAGTTTAACAAAGTAGCGCCTCTCATCCAGCTTTTGTAACTCATTTTTCAGTAAATTTCTTTTTTGTAAGATAATTTCCAAACAATTTTCTTAAATCATTTTACAATTTAAACTTTCTTACAAAATAGTATAATATTATTTCCAGGCTTTGATAACGCAGCTTAGGAAATTAGAAAGGTGAGGTTAACATAATGCTTTATGAAAGATCCATTATATCCAGAAGATATGAAATTGAAGAAAAAAATTTTTTTTTTTAAAAAAAAGAGAAAACGCATAGAATTTAATAAGATGATCATTAATTATAATAAATTCAAATAAAAGCGGAAAAGTGAAAGAGTATTTCGTAATGTAAATGACAGACAAGACAGATCATTGGTTTAAAATAATGTCGGGCAATAATGTTCGTCTAGAACAGATTTTTTAAAATGTTAAATTTGAATAATTTTTTTTTTCTTTTGCAAAAGTTCACTTAAGGGAGTATTTTTTTTTACGCATACGACAGTTTCTACAGAGTTCTGAATATTTTTTTGCATAGACAAAATATAGATTTGAGAATTTTTACAGAAATTGATTTAAAAACTTACTGCATGTGATAAGATAAGGAACTGTACTTTACTCAGTATATTGGTAAGCTAGTATTAGTATTAAAGAATTTTTCAAGCGTAAGATTTTTTTAATAGGTTTTATAGATATTTAAGGTTTTATAAGTCAATCAAAATATTATTTTATTTATTATTATAATTTTTATTTATTTATTATTATTTTTATTATTTATTTATTATTCTTTTTTGGCAAGGAAGGCACTCTTAATGGTTGCCTATTACAGCTTTATAACCCCATACAAGAGACTAAATACCAAGTTAGGAACATTTCATTTATAGATAAAAATGTATCTGACGACGAACCGCGTTTGTGAAGTACAGAAATATATTTACTCACCCCATGTAGTTTGTAGTAGAGTCCACAGGCGTTGCATACGGGCTCTCCGTGGTTGTTGCGCCGCCAAAGAGTGGTGTTGGTGGTGCCGCAGTTGGTGCAAATCTGGCCGGCACGTCGATTTGCCGCCTGCAAAAAGGGAGGAGGCTTTTAGAAACAGGCAGCCTTTTCACACTGTCCCTGTTGTAGCCTTCACAGAGCATGATAAAATACTATACAGGTTTCACATAACAGAAATTACTTAGCATTTGAATTATAAATTCAGTAAACTTTATGTTTTAAGCATTTTGAAGAAAGTTTCTTCACGAGTATGAAAGATGCTTCACAGTTGGTTGAAACTGCACGGGTTTTTGATGTAATATTTTCTTTTGTATATTTAAAAAATGCTGGAAGATAAGAGAAAATATATACATATTAATGAACACTAGGTTAGATTTCGGAGGGGGAAAAGATCTAAGAAAAGTTTTGAGATTTTATTTGTACCAAGGAGGATTTTTTGGCATTTAATATTTAAAACTCCAGCTATAGCTCTTTGGAAACAAACCAAATCAATTGAAATTATTTCTTTATTTGATAATTGTGCTTACTTCATGCATTGCATACTCATTATTAGTTGTTTTTCACTTAAAATATTACTTATTTTTATAGTTATTCGTTGGTTTATATATATAGTCAAAATTCTCTTCTAAAGAGATGAATAATCAATAATCATCAAAAGTGAAATAAAAGGACATAAGATAAACCAGACATAAGATTTTAGAAAGGATATATTAGTAAAAAAGTAATAAAAATATAAAAATATATAAATGCTACAGTATTATAAACATTGCTGACTTAGGACAGCTCTTGTATATAAAATAATTTATATAAAAGTAGGATTGAACATGTTTTTTTGGCCAGCCAACCTTTCCCCTTTCTGTTTATAATACTGAGCAAAAACCTAGTGAAAGTAATGGATAGAATATCTAAATCCATTACATGAAAATGGTAACTTACCAAAAAATCGCATTAAAAAATGTAGAGCCCGCGTTAAATCGGAGTACAATAAACAAGTTATTGCCAGATTCTGGACCCAAATGCAAATTTAAAGCATGGGAATGGCTGATTAGTAGCACTTAGCAAAAGTATGAAAATATTAAAGAAAATCGAAATAAAAAAATTAATACCATTATTTTAGGGACACTGGGATTATAAATGTATTTAAATATTAAAAAAACTACTACGGTTAAAATAAAAGTAAGAGAATAAGTAATTTTATCTAATATTAAAATATGGAGGCAACTATATCTGGAAAAAATGATAAATTTATAATAATAAACTATTAATATTCTAAGGAATTTTAATCCTTACTATTAAGAATTCTTTATTCAAATAACTATTAATAAAATTAATTGGGTATTTTCGAATTAAGCAATATTTAGTGAAATTAAGTGAAAATGGCTGGATAACTTTTTCAATAAATATAAATGTAAAAAGATAAGTTCATCCAGTTTTCGAAAAGGGATATTTTGGGGACGAGGAGCAAAAATTTCTCTTATGGTGCTTTTCTAAAAATTCAAAAGTAGGTGTATCTTAAAATTCCATTAATTAACTCGTAGAGAGTCTTAAGCCGCCGAACAATTAATTTATTACGTTAAACTCAGACAAAATGCAACAGCTAGATTTATTTCATTTTCATTGAGAATTAAGATAGATGATATTAGATTCTTTTTACGTCAGTTTTGGAAAGAGGTATAAAATATAATCCATGTACAAGGTTCTTATTTTCAAGGTATTCTGATAATAACATCAGTATTATTTGGCTAGTTTGAAAACAAAGTTCAAAAATGTCCGGATAAACTGTCTAATATTTTAAAAACAATCAATAAATAGAAAAAAAAGTTTAAGAAACATGTGAATCAAACAATATTTCTCCATAAATTAAAATGTCTACTAATTTAGGTTTATTGGATACCGAGGAAAAAACAATAAATATGCTCACAATTATCGAAGGAAATCTAGTCTGTATTATAATCATTCAGAAACATTTTTTAAAAATTCAGAAATGATGGAAGGACACATCTACGACAATAAATGATCATTTATAAGTTAATAGTTCTTAGTTCTTTTGCTGTAAAAACTTTAAAACGCATAATCTAAATGCTATGTAAATTTTATAAATTAATTCTTTTGTTTTGAAAAAGTCCCGAAAATCTTTGAGATTATTTCCAAAAAAGCTTCGCTGAATAATATTAAAGAAAAGAGCACTTTCTTTAATGGTAATTAAAGAAACGCTATTACCTTTTCCCTTCGGGAAAATTTTATTTGTGTTATGAAAAGAGTAAAAGAGTATTTGTGTATGTTTAATATTTTCTACGCAAAATTAAAAAAATAAAATTATTCCCAGTGGTATATTTTAAATGAGATTAATTACAAGGTTTCAGTCTTAAATCGTTGATTTAGTTACAAAAATCTTTTACTTGCATGTAATTATATGTCTCTTTGAAAGAAGAATCTTAGAATCAAAATACATATCTTCGTCTTAACTCCTTTACATATGTTAATTTATTTAAAAATTCCATTCTATCAAACTTATGCTGAAAGAAAACATTTTTCTTAAAAAAATGCGAGAAGCATTTAGTTATGAAAAAAATAGCAACATTACAAAAAGAAATTAATTTTTCTGCGTAGAAACTGACTTGACATTAAAAATATACACTAAATATTAAGAATTCAACAGGATTAAACATTAACTCAAGCAAATAAAAAAATACAATACGCATACATATTGGTAGCAATACATGCATATTTATTGAATTTTCCTTGTCAACACACATGCAGCTTGAATTATAGAACATATCTTCTACATATATCTGCGTTGAAATACTGACACAAAATTTTAAGAAGGTAGTCTATTAATGAATTCCAAGTCAGATAACAATCAACGAATCCAAATTTTAAACTGAAAGTAGGTAGGAAATAAATGGGTGATTAGTATGTGACCTATTCTTCTCTTTCAGATATTATTCAAAGAACAAAAGAAAAGCCTTTAGACGATGAGATCCTGCAAATATTTTATCTAGTAGAAAAAAAAATTCCCCGAGTAATATTACTATAAAAGTTACGCAATCTATGTAATTATTTAAATAACATGCAAATACTTATCAATAAATGGGCAAATTTCTTATATATAATTTTGTACCATTTTAGACAAAGTTTGAGCAATCTCATTTAAAAGTTAAATTGCAGTTAATATAGTTTAATTTGACTACATTAATGCTGTTTCGGAAGAATTTTTCTGTCTCTTCCCTAATTTTGGGATTTCAAGGTTTCGGGATTTCCCTTTTTTCTTCCAGTTTTTATAAGCGCTTTTGTGTAGTAAAGATTATGGAATAACTTGATAATATTTTCTTTAAGTTCAACACAATTATCATATAGCTTCCTTCCTTGAAATTAATATCTTACTGTAGCATCATACTCATTCTAATCGACTGTAAGTAGTATTAAAATTTCTTCGATTGTAAATATTAAGGAAAGAGGATAAACTAATACAGACCAAAGATTAGTTATACAGACGGAAGTGCCAGCTAGTTGGAGGAAAGAGAATAAAAATCACAAATTGCTTAATAGTTGTTATTATAATAGCCACAGAGGCTATATGCTAATTAAAAACAGCTTTAGCTCTTCTCAGTAAACTTTATAATTTTTTCATTTCAGTTCCTTTGCATAGCATTTTGATACCTATACTCTACAAAAATAGTTAGTCGAAAGTCAAGAAGAACGTTTTGTTTTACTATCAAAACAACGCTTCTCTGACCTCCTCCAAAGGAGTTTATTTACTAAGCATTAAAACGTATTTGTATAAACGTCTTAATGAATTAATGCTTCCTTAGCTAATAATTAATAACACAAACTCTGGATTTTTTTTAAAGTTTAAATGTCACTATTTTTCATCTCAAGGATAAAACTTTTAAAAATGATGCATAGCGCATTACCTTTAACATATGTGTTAACATTTTTTGAAAATATATTAGTATTCAATTGCAATAGATTGCTCTTTTAAAGCGAATTTTAATAGCTCTTTTCATTAACTTTTTCTTCGCTACATTAACAAGCATTTAACTCTGCTCATAACATTCCCCTAATTTTGATGATGGATGAATACGTATACTCATATGACCTCTTTGAAACTAGATAAAATCAAAATTGCCATATTTCGACTTATGCTTAGATACTGAATTATGAAAATCGCAAATTAACGTTTTTAAATATTTTTTAGTGCATTGTAATTTCAGATATCTTGCTACATTCCATTATTTTGTGTACAGAAAGTACAATATATTACAGAGCTCTTTTTCCAAATAAAATACAAATTTGAATTTTTACACACGTAATAATTAAAATAGTTATCATTAAAATTTAAAATTTAGTACAAGATTCACTCTGATGGATTATTTTAATTTTGAACAGAGTAAAAATTACTTATCTTTTGGTTTTAAGAAACAATAATTGTTTAAAGCGACCAAAGATCATTTTTTTTTTCAAATATTCCATCAGATACATTGAGGTAAAAAATATTTTTAAACTGTAATCGCATTAAAATGCGGGTTATATTTGATTCCTTCTTTTCAGATATTTGCCGATATAATCGATTTTAAAGTATAAGATTAGAAAAGAAGGGATTAATTATTAATGATTTAATTATTAAGGTATTAAGGACTAATAACAAACTTTTTTTTTCTTTTTCAGTATAAAAATATTCTAGACTTATGAAAAATCCATGGAATTTTAAGGCAAACAAATGCTACTTGTGTTACAATATTTCAATCAATTGATATAGCAGTAATTAAAACTCTACAAATTTTTAGATAATTGTTCAATGCTGTGAAATTTTAATCTTGAAAGAAACGATTTATTTTTAAATAGGAATGATATTTATGATCTGCAATTATTATTTTTAATACTGAAGCCTGTTTTTTGAGTATTTTTATTATGATTAATTTCTAGTGTTTATTATGATTAATTTCTAGTGTTTATTATGATTAATTTCTAGTGTTTATTATGATTAATTTCTAGTGTTTATTATGATTAATTTCTAGTGTTTATTATGATTAATTTCTAGTGTTTATTATGATTAATTTCTAGTGTTATATATTAATAAGATTTAAGAAAAAAAGAAAAATATTTTTCTGGAGGAATTGTATAAGTAGAAAAATATATTAGTTTAAAATTTCTGTAAATCCATTCTATTTATTCTTTGTACGTGCTGTGAACGGGTATTTGCGAGTTTATCGGGAAAAAATTTCATTTAAGTCTTCATAGTTTTAATTTTGAAAAATATACTTCCTTAGAATGTCTTACTTGCAGTTATCAATTCTAATTATATTTAACATTTAAAAAAAAATAGTGTTTCAATGAAAGTAAAATAGGGGCTTTTTATTATGTTTTAAATTCACATTAAGAAAACCTCAAACATATCGAGTTTTAATTCAAATGGGTCAATTTTTAATGACAATTCAAATTACACTATTTTTATTGAATTCATTATGTACTGCTTTGTATTTGTTTTTTTTTATGATGACTTAAGTTTTGTTTTGATTTGTTTCAATAAATAATATTAAACCTGTTTTTTAAATATGTTTCAGTTTTATTATGTAGTTTCAACCATGCTAATGTGTAAGTATTATTCATAAATGGACCAGCCCTAATCCTGGGTGAAATCCCGGATCCCAAATTTGGATAATAATGCCGAAATCCCGGGATTGAAAATATAACATGGGATTGTACAAATCCTAGCTTCCGTACATCATATTACATGGATTTTGCGATGCATTATGTTAAATTATGTCATACAACATTACTTTATATTACATTATATTATGTAATAAATATTATTAAGAGATATAAGCCGATTTATATATATATCCCTTATAGTTATATTGTTTCATAATATTGAATTATTTAAGTGAATTACTCTACTTGAACGAAAAAAAAAGTTATACGCATTAAATGAAATTAAAATTTGCTACGAATTACAAATGCAATCCAGCTGTGTTCTGCTCCGCACTTCTTTTATCACTTTTAGATAAAACTTTTACTGTTGGATCATTTTCAGATAAGATTAGATAGTATCCGGTTTTAGATTCCAAATATGCTACGATTAAAATTTAAAAGTTTTTGCTTCATTTTTTTACATTTGTATCCTTACAGTTAACTTGTGTCAAACTTTCTGTTACGAATGGGTATTTTAGTTTCCTATTCCATTGAAGCGATTTTTAACGGGTGCCAAGAGCAGTAAATTTGTCACCGGTGTCTCAAAAAGGAAAATAAAGCCGTTTGGTTTAAATAAACGTCATTCCAATGAGAAGATCGTGGCGTTTCTGTTCTATTGAATGAATTTTTTTTTCTAGTAAGGACATGATCACAGGATCTTTCTCAGGTGGACACAACTCAAACGACCTTTTACTAACATAATTTTGTAAGAGTAGCATTCGCACACACACACATAATTTCTTATGGAGGGGAAGTTCAAGTACTTACTTTTAAATTGTGAATGAATTGATAGATCAATGGATTTATGAATTCGTTTTTTGAAAATACCCGATGATAATTGGATTGTGGATAGAAAACATTGCATAAAACACGACTTTAAAAGTCATTTAATAACTATTGGTGTGGTAGTCGTAACTATTCCATTCCACCCAATCAATCACTGAAATATAAATTAAAGTTATTGTTTAAATAGTTTGAAAAGTTATCAAATGATAAAAGAATTAATGATCAAAATATGCTTTTATTTTTTATCAACCTTGAGTGAGTGAGGGAGATATATTAAGAACTAAATTGCTTCTTTACAAAAGTCTAGCATAACATCTGTCCTGACTTATGCATCAGAGACTTTAGCCACTGACTTAACGTAATGAGGAAGCTTTGGGAATTTTCGAGAGAAAGATCTTACGCTTCATTCTTGGTGGGGATCAAGTGATTGGATCATGGAGAAAAAGATCTAACTTAGAACTCCACAAAATTTATAAACAACCTGACATTGTAAAATTTGTCAAATTCCAGAGACTTAAATGGGCTGGCTATCTGGCTAGAATGAATGAAGATCGTTGCTGCAAGAAAATCTGTCCGGCAAGCCCATGGGAAATAGGCCTTGGGGCAGACTTCCGTTAAGACCTAAATATTTTAAAGGTCAAAAACTGGAAAACTGTTGGCTAAAGTAGAGATGCCTGGAGAAAACTTCTGGAGAAGGCGAGGGCCAACCCAAGGCAGTCGAACCATAAAGAAAAGTGAGTTATAATACCGTTGCACTATAAAACTACACGAGAGCTATTGGCGACAAACCTCGAAATTTTGCACCAAGGTCAAGTGACGAGGATGACACACCTCTCCGAATTTCCACACTACACCAATGAGAGAGCGTTTAAGCCGCGACAGATTTAACGTGCGGTTGCCCACTTGAAATAGCAGATCTTCAGTGGCACTCGACTCGAACTCATGGCATGCCAGCTACAAGTCTGTGACCTTGACCACTAGGCTACCACGTCCACTGATTAATTAATCTTAAAAAAATATGCCTCATTATTTGCGTCTGTTATTTATTCTAAATAAATATTATGATATATCCTTGATATTACACTTGTGTGTTTTACTGTGATATATTTATTTAAGAAAATAAAATTGCAAAATTTAATTGCTATTGAAAATAAATTATCCCCTCATTTAAAAATAACATCTGAAATTTTTCATACACCTAAAGAGGCCTATGAACTACTGTTCAAGATCTCTACTTTAGAGCTATTTAAGGACTATTTAAGAAGGACTTTATTTTCCTGAACTATATTCAAATGAACGAGAACAACAAATGAAGTGGTTCTTTATTTTCCTAGCTTCCACAGCTTGCTACTTATGGAAAAAACGATCAGAAATACAGGCAGCGAAATATTTCGTTATAAATGCTACTCAAATGTTTTATTACTTGCCATACATGAAAGAAAATGAAAAATGGATCTTTTTCAGGATCTATGTGTGTCTGTGTCAGTTACCTCTAGGCATAGAAAAAAATATATTAAAATGTTGGAACATTACGTGACATTAAAATATTGGAACATTTTTCTGTCTAAAAAAAACATAAGTCTGATTCCTCTTCTATAACACCTTTAGAGCCTTACATGATTGAAATACGCATGGTAGAGTTAAATTTCAAATTTAAAGAACAAGGCGAATCACCATGCATATATATTGCATGCTTTTTGTGCAGAATTAACATTTCAATGCGCCCAATTGTCATTTTAAGCATCAAAATTCACTTTCTATTTCGGTCACATTCTCACAAGTCGCACCGCTAACCGGCTCTTTCTCTTACACGTGCAGGGATGAGAGAGGACTGTGGGAAGATTAACCCTTTTCTCGAGTCATCAC
The DNA here is from genome assembly GCA_019973975.1 of Trichonephila clavata. Classification (NCBI taxonomy): domain Eukaryota; kingdom Metazoa; phylum Arthropoda; class Arachnida; order Araneae; family Nephilidae; genus Trichonephila; species Trichonephila clavata. Next base: position 43,879 of record BMAO01031990.1, on the reverse strand, counting down.
AGATTTACACCCCGACAGCTGGATGACACGACCATCAAAAATTCAATGTAGCTGTGCCATGACTAACCCCACTTATTACATACAAAGTTTCTGAAATGATTATACAAAAAAGAACAACACTGACAGAAAAAAAATTATGTTTTTTTCCTCCCTTCCCCCCGCCCTTTCCCTTTCCTCTCATTTGATTCTCATATTGGAGCTCCGAAGTTGCCAGTCAAACCGGTCGCACCGTGTCACGTGACACACCCACCGGTCGTCTGTTGTGACATCTAATTTATGAGATTTTTTGGTGGCAGCAGCGGTGAGCGGAGATGCACATGAAAGCGATAGGGACTCGTAGGTTGACAAGTTCTCAAACAGACGAGGAATAAGTTAATTTTACCATTTTGGGATCTTCCTTCTAACCTACAAGCAAACGATCCGTCAGACGATAATTTTAGGGAGTTTTGAAGTAATTTGAGGGATGAAAGAAATGATAAGAACTCAAATTTCAAAAGAAAAACAATGTCCTCAACAGTAGAGTAACGGAGAATGTTATGGCCCCCCTGCAAAGTCAGGTTTTTTTGCATTTAATATTTTGTATATTGGTAAATACGTACTTGGCGTTAGTCAGGCCTTGGGCCCCCCGCTAGGCGGGGGGTTGCGGGGGTGTACGTTACACTACTGGTCTTCAACAACAGCAATATTTTACCAAGGCTCACGATTTCTTATGGGAAGGAAATTAATATGTTTTCTGATTTAGAATTGGGGGGGGGGGGTAAAATACAGTTGTGTATAAATAGCATATTTTACTTGAGGAGTCCTTCAATTTTCATATTTTGTGTCTGTTCCTGTGGCGCTCACAAGGGAGGTGTCCTGGGGGTCCAGTCACCCCCCAAGCATTTGAGTTTTTTTCGATCGATGATAATCCTTTATATATAACGTAAAATTTAATTAAGTACTTGTAACTAACAATTTATTTTATAGATTAATGCTAATTATTAATTCGATAATTTATTTTTTACTTTTTTTGTTAACAAAATCGACAAAATCAGAAGAATTAAGTGGTATTGTCTTGAGGTATGATACGAGTTGGGGACTTTCGACGTGGACTCCCTCCTTGAAAAATTTTTGTGTGCTCTACTGGTCTGTTCTATTGACTTGCTAGGGGGTGGAGGAAATATTGTTTATAATTCGGATCTAGATTCATGTTTTTCTCAATCACTTCTTTGTATTCGTTAGGGGTAAAAGCCTTTTGAAAACCTATCAAACGAATACTAAAATTGCCATTTCATCAAAAACTTTCAAAAATAATAATTATTTAGAAAAAAGTTTTTCCATAATAATGAATTATCCTTCATTAGAAGTTTTTAATATACCGTATTTTTTTCGTGATAAATTTCTATCTAAGTGACAAAAAATGTATTCGATAATAAATTAACGTATAAGCTTTTAAACATTTTTAGTGAATTTTATATCACTATCTCTCGAATTTTACTCTACAGAAAATTGTTCTCAAACAATAGGATATGATTATACCATATTGGAATTAAGTGTCAGTTTATGTATGAACAAGGTACACAATCTCTTACGACTTACAAACCGAGGTGTGGTGTAAAAAGGTTGTGGCAGATCATAGACACGTAGCCCAGCATTCTTGAATCATGGTTCAAGTCCCGGTATCACTGAGGACTCCCCCGTATCGAGGAGCAGATGCACGTTAAATCTGCTACATTTCAAAGTCCTTACGTTGGCGTATAGGGAAGTATGGTGAGGGGGTGCCCGCTCTGGTGGCGCCTTTATTGCTTGACCGAAATTCAAAACTACAAGGGTTGCCCAGATGAAAAGTGGACAAGCTCAATAAAAATAAAAAGCTTTCATTTTAAATCAAAAATCGCTGGGAGGGGGGGGGGTTGTGAGAAGGTACCATTGCTTTAGCAGCAGGTTTATGTCTTCACTCTAGAAAGAACGTGATTGATCCTTGAAGAAGTCCTGCCCAGCTTCCTTCACTTCATCGTCCAAATAGAAATGTGTAATACTGTCTTAAGTTGAATAAAGGCCTTGAAGTTACAGAGTGACAAATATGGACTGTACGGTGGGGGTTCTAACATTTATCAACGAATTTTTTTTAAAGTTACTTCGATTTCACGGGAGACGTGTGGGCGGGCATTGTCTTGGAGATCCGGTATCGTATTCTTGAAAACTTTTACACCAATTGACCTAAAACGTTTAAGCTTAACAGTGCTATACCATAGACTGATGTCAATAGATTTCCGCATTAAACTCATCTCCTGCAATCAGAAACCATACTACCCTTTGTTCCGATCTGGACACATCCTTATATGGCACGACTTTACTTTCGATTAATATCTTGTATCATCAACAGGTTTCACTCTGTTAAACATCGTATGCGATGTACACTTCCTACCATATTTCGTGTCCCTGTTTGGTAGATTTGCTATAGCTTCACTCATTCTGACGCAATCGCACTTTTCATTTGGGCTACAAGATTCGTCGGCAAAGAATTTTTCGTGTGACGCTAATAAAAACAATTAAGCTGACTATAAGTCGAAAATCAGTTTTATAATTTTGCACACTATTTTTGAGCAAATGAGTCATTAAAATTGTATACAAAGCACAAAAAATTCATTCGGTGCAAGAATAATTATGTGCAAAAAAATACATAATACGTAAACTATATCGTGTGTGTGCTGTTATCCAGTGGCGCACACAAGGGGGTGTCCTAGGGGTCCGGATACCTCCAAGGCCCTTGAGTTTTTTTTCAATTGATGATAATCCTATGTATATATATATATAACGTAAAATTTAATTAAATACTTTAATAAAATAAATTGTTAATTACATATTAATTATTAATTCAATAATTTATTTTTTACTGTTTTTTTGTTAACAAAATCAGAAGAATCAATTGGTGTTGTCTTGAGGTACGATACGAGTTGGGGGACTTTCGACCATGAACACCCCTTGAAAAATTTTTGTGTGCGCTACTGCTGTTATTTTATTAATGTAACTATCTTAAATTATACATGTATGTAAATGCCATAAAATAAAAGAATGGTTTAGAATCAAATATCCTTCAAAACAGAAGGATAAAACCAAATTATTACAGAAATTATAACCAAAAACATGGGTTCTATTGTGAAAAGTAAATAATTACCCAAAATCTAAAGATATTATGTTTTTTTTTTCTAAAGCGCTGTCACTGACTTAGAGCAATGAAGAAGGTAAGCTTGCTTTATGGATTCCTACCCTTTTTTTACAGTAGAAAACTTGTATATAATAATGAAAATTTATACATAATATCCATCAAAAAATAACTATATAAATAAAAGGATTACGAACCCTTTGTTGATAATAATTCTCGTAACCAATCCGAGTTTCCTTTATGTAACATGGAAATCGGAAAAAATAAACCTGCCATCTTTTTTAAAGCATTTTATTTATTTTTTTTCCAAAATGCCTTCGGCAAGGCTACTGCATGCAAGACTCTCTGATGAAACCCAACAAAGAGTGAAAATTCTCTGGAAACAAGTTATACGCAGACATCTTTTGATGGATCGCTCTTCCGTTATGGAAATGGACTGAACGACATAGTGAGTTTTAAACGAAAGAAAATTTTTTTTCTCTCTTTCTCACGTCTTATTCTAGATGGATTAGGTATCATATTTAATGATTTAGATCTTCCCCTGTGTGCGCGCTGTCTTATTTTCACTTTCTCTTAAAATGTAATCATTCTATGAGTAATTGCTCCTTAAATTTCTCTCCCTTTCATCAATATTCATTCGAAAACCGAAGAGCGTTTATTATTTTACTATCATTAATAAAATCATAAAAACCATTTGGTAAACATAATTTATTCTGTCATGTCCTATTCGTCAGGCTATAAATGAATATAAAATTTCAGTTGTTTCTTATAAAGAATGAGAATAGATACTGTATTCTTTGGACTATTAGACTCAACCCTAATTTGTATAGAATGACTTTTATTAAAGAATATTTCATTACTTAAAATCAATGAAAAAAAGACCAAATATATACATGCCTTGCACTAAATCACACTTTAACAATTGCAGCTTTAATATTGAAGAGAATAATTTTGAAGTTGTTGATAGTTTCACTTATTTAGGTTCTGAAATTAACAATAGGAACGATTGTACTACTAGAATCCATAAGAGAATTACCATGGCTAATAGATGTCTTAATGGAATACGAAAATATATGAAATTGAATTTAATCAAAAGTAAAGCAAAGGTTCTATTGTATAAAAGTCTTTTAAGATCAGTATTAACTTATACATGTGAAACTTGGTCCATGTCTCGAACAGATGAGAACATAAGTATCTATGAAAGGAAAATTTTAAGATCTATTTTTGAAGAAATTTAAGAAAATAGAACGTGGCGAAGATCTAGTTTCGAGCTCTATCTCTCATAAAAAGTATCTGGCGTCGTTAATCTGATCAAAATACAATGAATTAAAAGGACAGCCCACGTTGTCAGAATGGACGAACATCGCACCACTAAAAAGTCTTCAGTGCTCAACCAATTGGCACACGGAGAAAAGGCAGGCTAAACCTAAGATGGATTGATGGCCAAGGAAAAAATATCCTAGTTTTGAGAACTAAAAATTGGAGAACACTAGCAGGGATAAGGCTAGCCTGGAAAAAGCTTCTTGAGAAGGCCAAGGCCCACCCTTGACTGTCGATTCACTGAGGAGGAAGGTTATTTCTCATTAGGTCTGATATATTATTTTTGGACTGTAAGACGCACTCCGATTTTAAATCGATTTTCCCAAGTAAAATAGCTTATATTAAATATTGTATTACAAATAAATTTCGCTTTTCTTCGCGTTGGCTTTTTCTCAAAGAAGCAAATTTCCGAAAATATTAAGAATGTAATTCGTTTGCAGATATGAGAAGCGTACAGAAGATTCAAATAGTATCAATATTTGCAAAGTAAAGCGTAATAATATTTTTAATTTAAGTGTATTGATTAAACAATATTGATAAGGATATACACACATTGTACTTTTTTTAAAGACAATGCCTAGATCTCTCTTTGTGTTGTTCTCTAAATTTGTTCCTAATTATAGAAATTTATACGTTTTACGAAATTTTTAATTTACAATTCCTAATTTTAAAGCTTTTTAATCTTAAGTTTTCATTTCAAATTTTAGCATTATAACATTAATTTTGTGAAAAATAACTATGCATCCTAAATATATATGTATAATATTAGAATTATATCAAACGAGTAAAATTCATCCATATTTGTTGTTAATTCTAAGTATTGCAGCAATAAACGTTGTTGCAATATTTATTTGTATTTTTCTGAGAATTTAATTTATAATATATAAACAATCTTTTTCTAATTATAAAGATTACACCATTTTTTTACTTGTAATTACCCTGGTAGAGTAAATAAGTTACTTACGAAGTCTTTTTAATGCCAAAGGAAAAATTCATTTTCATTAGCTTTAATATCTAATTATATATATACATATTTTATTGAATACAGATAAAAATTTCCATGCACCACAAGTAACACAAGTTACAGGAGTAAAACAAGCAAAATAAGATAAATAAAATAAAAAATAAATAACAAAACAAAAGTCAAAAGTTACGAAATAATGAAATAACAAAAACAAAGTTACAAAGACAGAAAATTCATTACAAAATTTTAAAAAAATTACGTGACAAAATAATATAATAGAGTTGCAAAAACAGAGAAATGAAAAATTTACAAAAAATTACTAAATCAAATCAATGAAGATACAAAATAAAGTGAACGAAGCCTTATTTGAAACAAGTTGAAAAAAATTAGGAGGTCAATTGATTTTAAAAGAGCATGTAATTTAACTTTCAAGCACATGTTCTTTCTTTCTTAAATTTTGAACAAAAAAGGTAACATGCTTAACACTTTGCTCATCACCAACAATGCCGTCACAAAGCTTAGAAGGGCACAGGTTAGATCTGTGGAGGCACACTTTAAAATCACCATGACCATTAAGGAATTGTGTTTCTAATTATATTACGATGTAAAAAATTCATATAAATTATGAAATTAGGATTAATTGTAAATTAGAGATCATAGTTTTGAATCAGCATTGTTATAAAAGAGGACATTCTTACTACTGGACAGATAAATTTGAAAAGATATCATTCAAGTCACTTTGATATTAATTACACTACCCAGATTTAAAGAATTTATGGTTACATTTTGAAAATCCAATGCATTTAATACAAACATAATATCCATTTTCTTCTATCGCATCATATTTTTTATGTATAAATTCCAGCAACTCTTGCTGAATATAAACTATTTAAAATTGGAAAAATACCTAAAATAACCAATATTTAATATCAATAGCTAAATAAAATATTCACTTTAAATGAATATACAAAAAGTTTTCTCTTAATCAAATCATGAGTCTATATAAGATGTTATTACCTATTTCAGTTATTCTAGAATTATATTAAACTAAAAAAATTTCTGATTTCAGCAGTGCATGTCCAGAATCCCACATATTTTGATTTCTGTGTTATTCTGTAAGCAATGTACAAGTAACTAAACAAGTTTTACCCAAGTCTATATTCTTTTACGAAAAAGAATTTTAAGGGAGAATATATACAATAAAGAAGAGTTTTTACTATAAAAAATATTTGGTATAGAAAGATATAAATGAGTTTATTTAGATAAAAATTGCTGCTCTAATTAAAAACATAACACAAAATTATGCAACTCTAGAACAATATCCGAATCCCTCTATCATTCGACCCTTTTATTTTTAAGTCAAACTTTCAATCCAACTTGATGAAATATAATATGAAAGTAATGCTGATGCTCAATCAAACATCATTAAAATATGAATGTATGAGACTATAAAACCGAGGTATTTAATACAGGGATTTTAAAATAAAGGTCTTTTAGTCCTAAAAAAAATGGATGCAAAAAATAAACATATATTTATCATTGAAAATGCGAATAAATTCATTAAAAATTTCTTTTTCTTAAAAATATTTACCTTGAATTACAATAGCACTAATGCATTAATATGTTCACCAGTGTAGATAAAACACACGATTTTAACTACAATAGAACAGTTAATCAAATGTGATGACAACCAAGGATTAAAAAACTGGTTGGCCAGAAAGTTTAAATTTAATTTCGAAAATGAGAATTGGTTTTTATAAGAGATTGAAACTAGTTTCATTTTTGTTTCAATGAAGTATATATCATGCTACGCATACCTTATACTAATCGAAACAACAGAGTATATTCAATGTTTACCAATCCACCAGAATAAGAAATCATCATTGCAGCATGCCTTTGATATTATTCATGTTCATTAGTTCTAATTCGAAAAATTATTTGTTTGTTCAACCATTTACAATTTCCAATAAATATTTTTTAAGATTTAAAATTCACGAATTTTAAAACTCATTTCGTATTGTGTTATTTTTCTTTCACTTTAACACTATGGTTTGAAACATCACAAGCATGTTTCTACAGTTTTTATTTTTCTTGTATAGTTTCTCATATTAGTGCAACTAGAGAAAGATCTCTAAAATGTGTTATTAGTGAATTTCATTGAATGGAATTTATATCATTTAATTTTCAAAACAAGCTGCCAATAACTGAAAAAAACTTTCTCCAAACATCAGACTGGCCACTTGACCGTAACATCTGTTCTTGCACCTCAGCGACCAAAATCACGAAAACTGAGGTGGGCATAGTAGGCCTTGGCCTTCTATGGGCTGTCGTGCCATTGAGTTTAGTTTTTTTAGAGTCATTGTTTATTAGCGTTGCCCTCTAAGGGAACGCGAAGGCTTTTGGCGACGGACCTCATCATTCTGAGCCGTGGTCAAGTAACGAAGACGCCAAATCATTCTAACCATTGAGGGGGCATCAACCCTTTGATACGGTGGGTTTCCATTGGCATCAAGACTCTACAATGCTGGCCACCAGTTAGTGACCATGGCAGTGGTGTAACGGAGAACATTTGGGCCCCCGTGCAAAGTCAAGTTTTGCCCCACCCCCCAATTTGGATTTTACAAAGGGTAGTATTTGGCGGAAGCCAGGCCTTGGCCTCCTAAAACCCTGGGTCCCCCGCAATGCGGGGTTGCACGTTACGCCACTGGACCATGACCATTTGCCTACCATGGCTACTTGCTTTAGGTAAGGTATGGTCCTAGAGTAATGGTTCTTCGGTGTCAACTTTTATAATTTTTTTGCCAAACCAGTTATGAAAGAAGTTTGATTTCAGTAAAAAAATATAAATCGAAAAATAATTTTACTCAAATTGTGCAGTCTCTACTAAAACCGTGATATAACAATAATAATCATAATATAGTACTTATATTCATATACTCATGTTTTTCCTTTAACTATACATCTACTACTCGGTTAGAGATTCTTACAGACAAAAAAATAAGAAGAGGTCAAAATGCGTAAGTGGCGACTGGTGCAAATAGCCCCAAGTGGTTAATTAAATCGAAGACTGTGAACCAAGGCCAATATGATGTGAATTATGTTACATGTCTATGTATAATTGAAATTCGACCAATGTTCGAGTCAATGCCTTATTATCATGTCTAATTTCTTAATGACGTCACATTTTGGGATTATCGTTGAAGAGTGACATGAAGCAATTTCACTATGTGATCTATTACTCTAGTGACATTTTTCAAAAGTCAAAACTAAACGCCAGCAGTTAAAACTCATTCATCTAAAAAAAAGTACGAGAACTTATCTTTTAATTCCGTAAAAATGAGTCGTAATCCAAAAAGATTGTTGTAAACATCCGATAAAGTATAGCATAATTCTGATAAGGCAAATTAGTAGTAGGATTGCAAAGAGATTTAACACATTGAAATATTCTTTTTTATTTTCTTTGTCAACTATAAGTCTCAGTCCTCCATTTTTGCAATTTTAAGTATGTTAGTTATTTTAATCAAAGCTTTACAATACATTTACATGCACTAGTGTTGCGTTTCTTTTCATTTTATTAATTAGTTTTTGTTAAATTTTTATTGATTATTTGATACCATCATATAATTTAGACATTTCATTTTCCCCCATCATTATCGAAAATTAAAAAGGTATAATATAATTCCTTAAAAATTTTGAATCTTCAAGACTTCACTTATTCCTTAAAACTACATTGGATATTCATTTATACATGCCAGGAGCGTTCACAAACCTCTCTCATTGGGAATTTATATTCTAAAAACCTTCGGAAGAAAGCGCCGAAGGATAATCTCCTGTTAAAAATTAAAAATCTGTTGGCCTAGTCTAGGAGGGTAAGTCTAAACCCCTAACCCCCCCTTGTGTACGTCACAACTAGATGTATATGTCGCAGGGGAAATTATGAAACTGGGGATTTGATCTATCTCCAAAGGATATGATCAATTCATGGAAGATGTTAAAATAAAAACACTTTTGGTCGTTTCCCCGAAGAAAGTCAGTGACTTGATCAAATCCTTGAACTGTTTTAGTGAAAAGAGGAAATATTATTGTGTTGAAAGAGTTTAAAAGTATTTATATAGTAAATAGTGCCTTATTAAAAGTAGAGTAAGTAATACAATAGTCATTGACATTCAAATAATTTATTGAAACTAACAAAAGAGAAATGGATAGTTTAGCTGATATTTTTTACAAAGCATATTTTTAGTAAAACAAACATTTTTTTATGAGTGTAATTAATTAATAATTAAAAAGTTAGTCTGCGTGAATTGTAGGAAAATAATCCTTATTTGGAGATCAAGGATTTATGAAGTGTTCCTGCGAGCAATCCGAATTACAATGTAAATCAAAAACAGTTGCTTGTAAAAAACATATTTTGTAACTCGCGATTAAAACAAATCAACACCGTGTTTTAATAAACTTGAATAAACATTTTTAATTATTAATTACAAAAAAATGCTTAAAGCTATTCTAAAAATATGCTTTTTTAACACGCTTTTATAAGCTTCACATGTATGTAACGGAATCTTTGAACTCGATTCTTACCCGCTTTAAGGCGTCAGATTAATTCAAAATTTTGCTCACTTATCAAGGAGCGATGATAATACAATAATTTAATGATTTTGTTCCATTGTTTTCATTAGGATCATCAGTATTAACAAATTTCCATCTTCAGACCCTATTCCGCATCTGGAGACTACTTCCAGATTTGGCGACTAACGATCAATTAACTATAAAAGCGTGGTTTTTTTTAGATTTTTTTAAACTATAATTTTTAAAAACAAAAATATCAACTAAAATATCTATATCTCTTTTGTTAATTAGTTTCGAACGAATAATTTGTATGTTAATGACTATTTTATTACAAACTGTACGTTTAATACGGTACTATTTACTATATATAAATACTTTAAAACTCTTTTAACAATATTATCTCCTCTTTTCACTTAAATAGTTCACGGATTTGATCAAATCACTGACTTTCTTCCATTTTCCGGGAATTGATCATATCCCTTAGAGACTTGATCAAAGCTCCATTTCATCATTTCCCTGCGACATATGTATGTCATATAATTAAAAATAATTAATATTAGTTGTTCTCAAATGGGTCAAACACATTTAACATTAAGATTGATATTCCATCTGTAAAACATGTACTTTTACTACAAACTCCCCTTCCACTCAATGTCCAACTGACAAATAATCAAAATTGATTATTTGTAAGTCGTCAAATAATCAATTTTTCGCATTCAGTATCTGAACTTAGTTCGAGGTTATCAACGTCTATACAAAACATTTGACTCGCATATTTCATTACATTTATTTTTGGGAAAGATGTTTTCTACAAGGGGCGTTTTTCTTACAAAAGAGAACCTCCGAAGCTGCACATTTACCATTTTTATCTCATCTCCGATATCAAATGCAAACATCCTCATCGTCTGTTATTCCTGTTAAGCCTTTTAACAGGAAAAGAACAGTATGATTTAAAACCGAGACGGAAATGATTTATTTGAATTTAACTAGTTTTCTGACAAAACAAACAAAAAACCCTACTCTGTCCGATTCTGTTGTCATAATAGTGGAACGTGCTTTCCGTTTTGTTTAAATGGTTCATAACTAAAACAGAAATAGTCTAGTTCTCGCAAAGATTGAAGCTAGGAGTCTGGGGTTTTTTGGATTACGACCTGTGTGAAAGACATTAAATTTTATTTAAGATATCCAACTAACCTAAAATTGTGAATTTTGCCAAAAATTTACATTTATTTAATAGGCCATCTTATTAGGTTTATAAAAATACCAAGTATATTATTTTCCGTTCTCTAGAACAAAAGCTACAAGCGTTTTAGTAAAAGCAGATACCATTACTTTAAGCAAGATGTCTTTAAAACGCGTTTTACTCGAAATGCGATTTTTCGAAAGTGCTCAAACGGAACCAGAGTTTGCGGGGAAAAAAGTTTGGGACATAATTAACTTAAATTTTTTTTTTTTGTATGTTCTGTATAATAGTAGAAGTGTTTTAACCTTCAGATTTATCAATCAATGTTTTATTAAAAACAATTTACAGTCCTTCATCACTGTTTTTAAAAGCAATTTCATATAATAACTAAGATAAAGTGTTGTTTTTGTAAAAATTAAAATCTCTTATCCTGAAGGTCATTTCAAAAATGAATAACATAGCAACACATCAGAATTGAAAGTTGTTCATAAATTTTTGGTACAGAAGGGGCCACGCTTGTGTACTATTTTTTTTTTTGTAAGTTTTTACCCATTTTTGCAATAATAATTTGTTTTCCCTTCTTAATATTAGCATATTTTTCTTAAAACGTACTAAACAAATCTAAAAACATTAAAAAAATCTCCATACCTCCATTTTTTTAAAAAAAAGTTGTCGCAAGTAGTCGGATACCTTAATCAAATAAGTAATATGTTTATTTCATCATATGGGTGCTGTAATGCAACACCTGTTTATCAATTTTAATTAGTCTCGTATTAAAAACTGTTTTGTCTTTTGCCTTTTATCAACATTGTCTATTCTCACATCTTCATTCAAATACCCTTAAATCAGGGGTGGGTAATTAGCGGTCTACAAAAGAGATTTGTTGTAGCTCACCAAGACAGTAGGCAAACCAAATAAATTTCTCTATATTTGGCTCAACATACAGTAGAACGTCATTTATCCGAATCAATTGGGACCCGACACCGTTTGGATACGCGATTGTTCGGATAACCAAACAACCGAATGCGCTTCATGCAGTATATGAAAACGGACACCATACGAATATTGAAAATCATCCTATGCGGGAAACGTGCTGGAAGAAAAGGCAAAATAGGTGCAAAATGTCGCAATTTATTGTGGAAAATAATCACTCATTTTTCGCTGTACCATTATACACCTTCGGTTTTTCGCTGCAAGGTCTCCGATTCTCTTGAGCAGCAGTAGTTGAGTAGGACAGCATTCTGCTGTCCGTACCACTCCATAGCCGTCTCTAACGCAGAAAAACACGTCAGCATTTGACGGACCCTTGCTAATTTCGTTGCTGTTGTTGTCCTCGTCTTCATCCGTTTCATCGTCGACAGGGTCGGATTCTTCCACGGAAGTCACAATCTCGTCATCATTTAGCATTTGAAATCTACAGTCTTCTGCATCGTATGCCATCCAGATTTCTACATCTTCATCGCATTACTGTAATTCCTGGAATCGATTGGACAAAGTCGGTAATCTCTCCTCAGTGGACGTCATTGAAGTCTTTTCCGCTTTCTATAAATCTGGCCACAGCTAATTCCATGCATTTTCACCAAATCACACCGATTGAAATTCCCCATATATCCCTCACCTTGGGATTTCCCGACACTTTTGGCTTCACTCGAAACAACTATTGTGCATTGCACTGTTCGAAAACGTATTCAAATACAGTACATGCAATTGACAAAAAAAAATGGTCCGGATATTTGACGCTCCTGATAATAAACGTTCGGTTAAACGACGGTCTACTGTATATTTGTGGGTAAAATTTTTAATAAACCGATAATTTTTTTATAAAAAAAATTCCAATTAAATGATATTAACTCGCAGGCTGTGATGAGAACTTCAACAATCAATCTCACTCCTGATTTCAAAAAAATTGTCGAAAAGTGCGATAGGGTACGTTTGTCTCATTAAACTGATTCTGAAATTAAATCAGTTTATGTAGTTATAGATATGAAATTAATACAGTAAATACATCGAATAAAATTGCCATTATTTTATTTAACATATTTACCGATTTTTAGGGTACAATTTATACCTTTTCTGAGACGCAGATTTAACTAATGAATGCAATGCTTTTTAAAAAAGGTGCGGAAAACCAGCCTCGAAAACCTCGAGCAAAAATAATTGTCCACCCTTGCCTTAAATTGATCATTATGATAAAAAAAAGTCTTTAAAATATTTTTAAATACAAAAAGTGGGAACGTTACAAGGAAAAAACAATTAAAAATCTTATCTTTTAGATAAATATATTTGTTTCTTCTGCTCAACTATATTGAAAAAATTGCCATTTAAATTCAAACGAGATGTAACAGCAATGAGGATTAACAAGCAATACATAAAAACTGACTGATATAGAGCACAAAAAAAAAATTATAATCAGAAGACAATAAATTTCTTATTACGATTTTTCTATTCCATTAATTCTTCCACCTTTATTTAGTTTTTTGCCAATTGAACAGAGATAAAATCGTCTATCAATTTTTATCATATGGACAGTTACCAGATATCAATTTCATGGGAGATACTTTTTCCTTTCAGACACGCGAAGAAAGGTTCCTTCTAGAACTGAATAAGGAAGAGAGCCAAAGTTTTCAAAAGAAAACAAGTTAGAGATATATTTTAGTTCATAAAAGGGTTCATTTTTTGTTTCAAAGTGAGAAAAATTTTTAAAAAAATGGAGTATAGGATGGATTTTTTATTTTCACAATTGCGATTTTTCATTTTCAGAATTAAAATGTTTGATTACACACTTTGAAAAACGATTAAAACATAATTAAATAGAAAAAACGGAAGCTTCTTGAGATGCAACCAGTTAAAGTTTAAAGAACAAATTCTAGAATAGGTTTCCGCATTTCCACAAACGCATTGCATTATAACTTAATCGGTATACATTAATAAAATGACTAAAATTAGTAAAAAAGTAAAATATAATTATTAAGCTACCATGTTTAGTTTGTGTTATTCAATTTGAAAGGTAAATGAAAAGTCATTCAGCAATATATACTGAAATATTAAACACTTAATAAATCACGTTTCTCAAACGTAACTATATCTTGTGTGCGGGACATGATTCGTTCCAGTAATCATTAATAGGCATATGATTGAAATCAATAAATATTGAGTAGTGCAATAAAGAATAAATTTGGAACATGAATAATTCTGAATTTTAGATAGACCGTAAAATTTGACGTATACCGCGCACCTATACTTTGAAGCTGGAATTTTTAGGTATATGTCACATTAAAAGAAGTGCACGTTTTAAAAAAAAAAATTTTTTTTTATGAAGAAACCAGAAATGTGCGCGATTAATGCTCCTGTATTTTGAAGTACTTTTTTCGAGGGTTTTTTTCCAGCTTTAAAAAATAGTACACTTCTAGAACTATAACTCTAACTTCATAATGAATGTCATTTCTTTTAAATAAACAGTATTTTGATGTATGTAAAAGTTCACGTTTTTTTTTTAATCTATCAATTTTCTTTTTACTCGTCGTATAACGCACACCAGTATATCTTTTTTTGTGATAAAAGTGCGCGTTATACGACTGATTTTACGGTAATTATATTCTTGAGCACTCTCTCACACATATACACTGAAAATTAAAGTACACTAAAGTAAATGAATCATAGAAGATGGTTTATTATTATTAGTGACCTCAAATGTGTTGTATGCTTTGGGGCACGATCTTATCTGTGACTTTGTCTGTTTAGGGGAAATGCTTGAGTTATAAAATGGGACATGAAAAAACAGGAAATGAACGTACCACTAGGGGTCCGGGAAGTCTCTTCTGGGGTCTCATGAGCGGCCTGTTCATGCCGTTCATCTTGCTGTAGAGTCCGCAGGCGTTGCACAGGTAGTGTCCCGTCCCGTCTCGCCTCCACAGGGGCGTAGAGATGGCGCCGCAATTCACGCACTCGCGCTCTTCTTGCAGACCGAAGTAGTCGCCGCGATCTGTAAAACATTTAAGTACATTAATACATGCACGTCAGCGTATCCCTATTGTTCTTTGCTGAAAAACACTAAAGGTATCCAACTTCCCTAAAATTGTGAATTTTGTCAAAAATTGACAAATTTTTCAATTCCTACTGTTAGTTCAATCGCTCGTTATATATATGTGAAATCTTGTTCAAATTTTCAGTCGTTAATAAAATACTTTCTATTCATCCATTCAAGTTCAAATACATTTTTTAAAACTTGTAGTGGATGAGACTTGATGTTAACACAGTTTTTTCAAATATTAATTCATGAATTAAATTACAAAATGGATAGTAACAAACAAAAATAATAGTCCAACAGCATACATAAAAAATAAAATTGTTCGTTGTATCCTTGTAGCGCAATGAATAGCACGTTGAACTTCTAATCCAACGGTCGTGGGTTCGAATCCCACCTGGAATGACCAAATTTCCGAGAATGTGTTTACTTTTTTTACTATACTATTTTATTGGAATTCAATTTAATTAATGAATAAAAAGTTACAAAAAAAAAAAAAATTAGTCCAACACCATATAAAGAAAGAAAAATGGAAAATCGCTTTCTCTTCTGTCACTTAATATTGTGATTCTGTCATATGCATATTTATATTAATTGTAACTATTTAATAAAAATTAACTAAAATAACTTTTTTTTGTAAGCAGAAGAATAGGAATTTATTTTTGTTTACATTACTATTTTAAAATTTTATTTTATAGGCCCCATTTTATTAGATTTATAAAAATACCAAGTTTAGTATTTTCCATTCACTAGAACAAAAACTACAAGTTTTTTAATAAAAGCTGATGCCACTACTTTAACCAAGATGTCATACTTTACAAAGCGTTTAACTCGAAATTTGTGTATGTGTTTGAAAATGCTCAACAGCGATTGGTCAAAAAGTTTTGAAAATAGTTAACTGAAATTTTTTGTGTATGTTCTGTATAACAGTATTAACCCTCAGATTTATCAATCACTGTTTTATTACAAAATTTACAGTTCCTTATATGAATATCATCACTTTTTTTTAAGCAATTTCATATAATAAAGATAAAGTGCTCTAGTTTTTGAAAAAATTAAAATATCTCATCCTAAAGGTCATTTCAAAAATGAATAACATAGCAACACATCAGAATTGAAAACTAGTCCATAAACTTTTGGTACGGAATGGGCCCCGTTTATGTTAACTTTTGTAAGTTTTTACCCCCCCCCCCCATTTTAGTAATAATTTCATTTCCTCTTAATTTTAGCATATTTTTCTTAAAATGTGCTAAATAAATCTAAAAACCACAAAACCTCATATCTCTTTTAAAATAAAAAATGCCGCAAGTGGTCGGATACCTTAAAATGATGGACTTATAAATGTTATGAAGTAAAATAATCAATATAGCATTGTTGAAATTATCAGGAATTTAATTACAGAATTAAAAGTATTATAATTTAATAAACTCTTAAGCAGAACCCCTCATCATGAATATTTCTTTAGAAAAAAGCTTTTGTGGAATACACCCAACAGCAGAGAGAGAGGCGCACGTTAACTATAAAAATTCCTTCGGAATACAGAGTAATAATTCTTAAAGTGTGCGGTGTGACCCTATTTGAAGTTACGCAACAACTTATGAATCGCTGGAATTTTATTAAAACGTGTATCTATAGAACCCTCATAACTTAATACAGTCTTCAAACATTCTGTTCTAGAAATTGCAAGTGATTTCTGGGCTATTCAATTTTAAGATAATATTTCTTTAAATTTCCATCTTGTGTAAGGAAATTAGTGGGTTATTTTATTCTTGATTAAAATGAATAATGTTCGTTATGTTGCCAATTCATGCAGCTGGATGTGTAATTGCACAAGTGAAAAAAAAAGAGTCAAAAATTCATAGAGTTTGCTTGGGTTTAAAACATGGGCTTCCATACTTTCCCCTAAATCTACCTCTTTTAAAAGAATAGTTTTCTCCATATACCCCTTAAATTTTCTCCTATAATATTCAGCATACAATATAATCATAATAATAATTGCATTCATACACACCCATAAAAAAACTTTAAAATATTTAAATAAGAATATTAACAGAAAACTGGGGGATGGGGGCAGTTTTTATATTTTTTGGCTCATTTTTTTAAATTCTTTATTCTTTTCAATTTTATAAACATTAAAAGATTCCAGAAACGCAGAGCATAAATGCTCAATACTTCGATTTTAATAACTATAGTAGTTGCGCTTCATGTGTTGATACAATTTTTTTCTTCTTAATATTTCGCCTGAAATCGTTTATCACCGTAAAATCACTTTAACATAATAGATATTAATTTATATTTTAAAATGTAATTTTTCTATTTTACTGATTTATATATACGATTGTAATATAATTTCTAAAAAAATTTAATGAGATAGTTGTGTCTGCTGATTTTCTATAATACTTATTATACTAAGTTTAATATTAATAAATGATAATCGAATATTACAGAATGTGGTGATTTACAACTCATTAATAGATATTCTCAACTAAGTAAGAATGATATATTAAATAACTAGGAAAAATTAAGTAAAGTTTTAAAACGGAAGAATTTGTCATAAAACCCAGTAGAACCCCGTAATACCATAAATCTTTTTGCAATTGCCAACGACTCCATTTGGTCCAACAGGAACCATTAAGAATACCCGATCTTGAGAATGATAATATATATATCCAACTCATACCAAATTGTATCAACTCATGGTGGAAGAACAGTCTTTTAGAATTTTGTGCTTTACCTATACAATCTAATTTATTTATTTTACAAATTGATAGGGAAAAAAAACTAGGTGGACCTTTATAATGTGGGAATATCTCTGAGGCTGACTTTATTTAATGCAAAAAAAAAAAAAAAAAAAAACACTTTGAAGCGATTTTAGAACAAATTTTCAGATTGAAAAAAATTTCGATTTTTCTACAAATTCGTAAAATCTCTCATTTTTTTTTTGTTTTTCTTGTTCTTTTTGTTATACCACGGTTTTAATAGTTATAAATAAAAAAATAAAAGCACCGTTTTTTCTTTTCCTATATAATAATGCAAAAAAAGGAAAAACCCTCATAGCATCACGATAGAGAAAAAAAAGCAAGAACACAATTTACAATAGGTAAAGAATGGGCTGATTCAGAGAGAAAAGAGTTTTGTAATAAAATATTTGATATAATGAAGTTAAAATATTATATTAATTTTAGAGCCTTTCGGATTTAAGAAAACGCCAATTTTAGGTCTTATTTGTTATAATTAGCCAATCAATCTGACGTCATAACTTTAAACAATAATATATCAACAAAATTAGTTAATCATTTGATTATTAACGATTTTTTTTCTTTAGTTCTGAAATTCAAAGAATTCCTATTGACGCCAGAATTATACATCATTACTTTCACCAATTTTCTATTTGAAAACGACATTCTCTACTTTCCCATGCCCCTACATTCTATCCATTTCTTCCCTGGAGGCTTTTAGGAGTACAGTCTCATTGATAGTACTCACTGATGGTGCTTCTGCATTAAACACCATATAGATACTTAAAAATAGATGAAATTTATTGTCCAGTTACTTATCCCAATCTTTTCTAAAAATTGTATTTTCTTAGAAATTAATTTATATAACCGAATAACATAGCAATCAAATCTTTTGGATATATCCTAAATTGCCACATTTACCAATTTATAGAATTTATTTGCTATTCAAATCCCAGATTCAAAACTATTGCTTACAATACTAACTATATAAACGTTGAATCATATATGCATTAAAAAGAATGTAAAATGGGAAAGCAGAAGAAAGGATTAGAAGGATTATATAATGAGATGCAAAAAAAACAGATTTAGCTACTTAAGAGAACTTTTTTTTAAATGACGGAATTTGTTGATTACCAAGATTAAGTTTAACCGAATCCATATGATTTGAGATTTCTCCAAAGATAACAACACGCTTTTCTAACAATAACACATAACAAATTGCTGTGCATATTTTGTTCAAATTTGTCGTATTTTGTCCAGGCGAATTTATTTTTTTTCAATCGTTAACGTTTTACCAGAGTTAGTTTCTTCTCGAGGCATATTAACAATCATTCTTAATAAATACATCATGCACTTACTATTGAATATCATAACATCGATTTTAACCATGGAATCCTAATCTACAAACACTACAACAAGGTGTAGATCAGACAAACATAGCTACAAATTTCAAACCACAAATCGAATCATTTTCAAACATTCTATTTTACAAATCGTTTGAGGCAAGAGATTCAAGTTAACCAAAAATACAACGTGATCTAAAGAAAACATACAGTTTAATCCATCGTAAAATATTTTGAGAATTAATTTATCCTAAAATATTATCAAATGATGTATTCCCACATTGCCAAAAATAATAGCATCTTAAATGACTTTTAAAGTTGTTATAAAATTGTTCCTTGTAACAAACATCATGACTGAAAAAAGAATAGAGCGAATTTTTTACAGATTTTCTCCTAAATAGAAGTGAAAAGAACAAAAAAAAAGGAAAAATAGTAAGTTTAACACATGAAGAATTTTTGCACGTTTAAAAAATCAAAACAGTTCATTAAGTATTTAGAGAATTATGAAATCCATAATTTTAAGAAACATTTCAAGCTATTTCATTTAATGATCAAAATAATTTATTCCGTAAAACAGAACTTCCATGCAGCGTGAGCACAATTTCAGTTCAAAGTTTGTGTGTGAGAGTCACTATTAAACTTCTTTTCCTTCATCGATTTTTTAAAAAAATTTTTTTATCGCTTCACGCCTCAGACGAGTTTTAATTCGAATTCATTGTGTTCCCGAGTCGCTAAAGATCGCGCCTCTCGCTGCAACCAATTAACTGATGTAGACGTATCGCTTTACGTCACGCAATGCTGGCTGAGCATGTTTCTCTCTGCGCATTCTCCGCACGCAGCCACAGAAAGTGATGCAGATGTCACGTCACGCCCGGTGCACCGTGACGTCACCCATGCATGACAAATGAAGGAATCATGAGGAAAACGTGCATTGGATGAGGATCGGGAACTGCTACTTGTAGCACAGGTACGATTCGTCATTGGAGAGAAATTGCGTGTGGCATGTATATATATGAAATATTGAGGATGGGACTGCAAATAAACGAATACAAATAATGTTTTGATGAAATTATATAATTTTTTGAATTTCCTGTCGTCAGAAATTATGTAATCATAAATATAATTTTATATGACTTTTCACGGAATACTTTTTTAACTGTTGAATTATAAGAATAGCTTAACAAAATAATTTCTTTTTTGACCATAGTACTCTTTAAGTATACACTTTTCACAAACTGGTGTTTTATGGCAGGGATGGACAAAACCTTTTCGGGAAAAGTGCCATTACCTGATTAAAAAAATTATGCGTGGCACTTCAAACATTTCCAACAAACAAAAGAATGTGACAAAGTTAAAAAATATTACTTACAAGCTTTTTATGGAATTTTTTACGCAAATAAAACAATTTTTTACGCATGTCTAAGTAGAGCAAATTTAAAAATATAAATAAAACAAAAGTACGAACTTAACTTTTATTGTTAAATTTTTTTTTTCAGTTTTCAATCAGGTTAGGAATAAAACAAAAATAAGTAAATAGAAAAATATTCTAAATTATTAAACAATCAGCACTTTCTTAAATGTAATTTTTCAATTTGTAAATTTTTTTAATGGGTCATCTTAAATCATCATCCATCATCATCATCCATCATTAGGATTAGTTCTCGAAGATGCTAACAAAATAGGGTTGTTTTAGGTGTGCATCAGTTTCTTTTTTTCTCCAAAATCGAGACAAAAAAGCAAAAATGTGTTCACAAAAGAAAATATAATATCAATCAGGATTGGAAAAGATTAATCTTTTCCTTATAACCTTAAATTTAAAATATTTAAATGTCTTATAGTATCGGTAAAAAAAGTAAATCTCGAATGCTATCTTCATTCTTGAGAAGCACACACCAATTGGACAGTTCATTGTTTTCTTCCAGATAGTTTAAAATACGTTGCCTCAAATTTCAGAATGTTAAATGCACTTTCTTTGGAAAATCTACGCGCACAACAATGAAAGAGTGCTGTCTACATTTTAGTTTTCTATTGTAATTTAATTAAGTGTATTTACAATAAATTTTAATGTTTTGTTTGTCCGAGACAACCACCTTTCAATCAAAACAGTAAAAAAAATCAGTATTTATAATTATCTTTTCAAATTTTTTTATTAAGTCTCCACGTGCCATTCTTGCAACTCAGCCGTGCCACGGGTTGGCCACCCCTGTTTTATGATATGCTACTTCAGAAACGAAAATAATTGCATGCTGTCAGTTTAAATGAATGCTTAATGTTTGCTGAAATGGTATTTTTATGAAAAAAACTACCACTTCATAATTATTTTTAATTATATTTTTGAAGAAAAAATTCGGCTTTTCAATTTATAACTATATGTTAAAAAATAGCTTTTTAGACTCTCTCAAACTAACAAATATACGTGTCTAAAACAAGCTGGTTTTTGAAAGCTATCTTCTAAATTTTATTTCAACACTAATAATGTGAGTAAATAAGGGAAGGTTACGGCCTTAAAACTTTGTTTAATTCTACAATTTTAGCCCTAATCTTAAGAGTTAGTTTTATGTATTACAGTGATTGTTTAGCTTCGTTTTGTACTATCTTACTATGGAAAATTCATTTTTAAGAAAATTATATGATCAGTTAACACTTAAAAAAATATTTCAGTATAGCTTAACTAAATCAGCTTTAAAAAGGAATGCTTACATTTTTCAATTTATTATATATTTTTTCTTAATCCATCCTATCAGTTCGGTGGAATATAACTAATTCAGATATTGTTTACAAAATCTGAAAGTAAGGGGTTTTGTTCGCATAGAAATAATGAAATTCAAACTGTATTTTAGGAGGAAAGCGTTTAAAAAATAAATACCGAGTCGGAAAAATTTTTCCATATGCTTCTATAAACTTTTAGAGTAGCATATTAACCTATCTGAAAACATGAGATTTATCTTTGTTATAACAGGAAAATGGAAGGAAAAACAAGAAATAGTTGTCTCGCGAAAAAAGCGATACCATTTCTTTTCATGATTCTATAAATCTCTAAAAACCTCACGCTGATAAAAATTTCTTTAAAAAATACGATAATGATTTTAAAAACCAAATTATATTACAAATGCACGCATTACGCTTTAATTTTAATCTATGTTAATAATTGTACAAAAAAGGAAAAATAATGCAAATGTATACAGGGTATTTTCGACTGATGGTCAAATTTTATTTCAACTCACTCATGCGTCTAGGCTACATTTTCAAAAAGATTATTAAAAATTGTACACAAAATACAAAAGTGTTACCTATAAACATATAAAATTATAAGAACGGTAAAATACACATAATATGTACTTAAATGTATCTGTAGCACTCTATTCTACATCTTTTTAACCCTTCAAATGTAATTACATTTTTTTGTTTACTACTTTTTGTTTCTTACGGACGTAAAGTTCTGTTCAAAGAACATGTACAGAGATGAATTCAAAATAAGTAAGAAAAAAATATATTTACATAGAATTTTAACAAGCACGCACATATTTATAAAAATAACCCCAAGGGAAAATTAAAATCCATAAGGAAAAAACAAATTAGTATTATTTGTAAAAGAAATTCAAACAATTGATAAAATTCACGGTGTGTTTGTGTAAGGTGATTCATTTTAATTCACTTTAATAGATTTTGTCCGAGATGTTCTACATTGATATAAATTTATTCTTTAGAGATATTTCACTGATAAAATTTTAAAAAAAACACAATTGGAAAAAAATTATCTAATAAAATGATTGTAAATGACGTAAATGTAGTGAAAAAACTCAAAGTTTCAACATTCAATGCTTTGAAAAAATACTATCGCTTTTATTTTCACATCCATCGTCAATTCATACCAGCTGTAGCTTTCCAAAATGAAGCACACTGCATAAACCGGTCTCGTTCCCGTTGATGAATACACTGATAACATAAAAAGTCTTGATAACATCAAAGTAACATCCCTTGCTGTTTGTCTTACTGTTAAAAGTTTCGGGGGAAAAAATATTGTTTCTTTTTAAAAACTTATTATTTTCGATGATTTTTTTCAGTTATACGGCTTTTTTATCGAACACACGTCGTTTAGTATTATTTTGTTCACAAGTCGTTAAAAGGGAATGTTAAGGGTTTTTTATTAAGTTTGTCAGATGTATCCGAGAGTCTGAATGATTCGCTTTCTTTGTATTATCGACATATCGCTGTAGTTATACCAAATCCGAAACTCAATTATCTGAATGTATAAAATGTCTTATGAAAATTTAATTACTGTCAAGCATTTTTTAAAACCAATCTTATGTAAAGCAAGTGTCGAACAGATGATAACTTTCAAAAAAGATCGACAAAAAGATAGCCCTTTAATCAATTTGAAATGAAGATTAACTGAATGAAATAAAATTAAATAATGAAGAAATAAATTTAAAAAAAAAGTCCTTAAAAATCCATTACCAATCTCACTTATGCCTTTAAATCCACAACGCAATGTTTTGTGCATTTAAATGTACGTATTGTTTTTTGTGAGTTTATATGTATATGAAGGCCCGAATTAAAATAAAAAAATATTTGAAAATTAATGACTGGTATTATCCGGCCTTCTTTTCTTCTTTTCCCGATATATTTAATTTTAGCTTTCAATCCTCTCCTTCTGAAGCTTATGTAAAATATAAATATTATATATATGCATAATACAATTAAAATAAGATATAATATATATATGTATAAAATATAAATTCATATAACATTTGAAAAACATTTCATTTAGGAAACTCGATTCTTTCTATTCTCTCTATGCTCTAACCTTAACAGTACACTCACAAAAGGGAAAAATTTGCTTATTTTCTGAATTTGAACATTAGTTTTTTGTTCTTTCGTTTAATTCTTTACTATATGCCATCAAAAAAATTTGGATAAAATTTCAAAATCAGGTGAATTTTATTTTATTTCATTCACATATACTTTTATTATGCTATAATATCTCAGAACAGTTGTTTTGAGGTTATAATACAGTGGTGTCCTGGTGCACGTTCGCTAAAGAAATTGTCCTACTTTATTTATGCCCAATTTGGACCATAAAAGAGAATTATGTTTATAATGTGCCTAGTTAGAGTCAAATGAGACAATTTTAAGTCATTAATTGACAGATGGTAATCAAAAATTTTGGAGAAAAGTAGGAACCATTACAAAGCTCAATCAAATTGTAATAGCATTGTCTGAAGAAACCAGACGATGTTTTACACTTTTGGAAAACCCTAAATTAGTAGCAACAACAACAGGTTTCTTCATAAAAATGGATTAATTCTTTTCCCCTTTATTTCCTGTAGAAAAAAATCGCTTGGTATAAATCCATGGATCTCGAACGTATTCTGAGGAACACTTGCAAAGCACATTTGAGGATTTTCATTGAACGGTCTGTTTTGTCCTTTTGTACACTCTGTATTTGTTTATTCATATTATCGAATTCATTAGATCTTTCAATACAAATTTAAGATATTCTAAGGCATTTCCAATGTTCAACTTTGACGCCAATGAGCTGTATGAAAAACTATATACACTTGGAAGAACGAGTCCGAATATATAAATAATAAATTATTTTCTCCCTGCGATATATTATAGCATTCTTAGTATGAGACTTCAAAAAAATTGTATTATTCTATATCACTCAGAACTTATATTCCTTGAAATTTAAATATAAAATTCCTTTTTTATAAGCGAAAAATTATTCTTAACATATTTTGATTATTCATCTAATTTGAATAAAAATACCATTAAATTGTACTAACCATTACTCAACAACTTTTTAAAAGCTTATGCATTGAGCCCTTTAGTTTCATCTCCTATTGTTATTGCATGGATTTCTGTGTACAACCTAATATTTTAATTCGATTTTTCTACGAGAATTAACGATAATAGTTAAAAGAAAATATCTAAAATGTCTTGAAATTTTGTATAATTTACATTATGTTTAAATATAAATATCTTTACGTTAAATTTCTTAAATTTATTTAACTAGGGTATTTACTGTTATTGAAAATTATCAATAAAATTCAAAAAGTATTAGATCCGACGACAAAATATCATGACTCGTCAAATTTTCATGAAATCATTTCTCCTTTTCTTGTTATGAGCTTAAAGTCCGATTTTACATCTGTATGCTACCGTTTTGTCGACAGTCTAATAAACCACGAGCTAAACATACTGCTGCCTGTGGGGTTACATTGTACGAGAACTAGGTTTCCCGCTGTCTCAACCTAGGAAGCTATGAGCCCACCTGCCGCTACACTGGGGACAGACGGCCTCTTCAAGGTCAAACACTGCGTTTCAGGTTCAGCGAAATTTATTTGACAATTGAATAAGAAAATTTCAAGTATCATAATTTAAGTTGCTTTCTTGTGCTATATATAGTTATATTAAACAATTTATTTGCACACAAATACATTAATTAAATTAACCATTTCTTCTCCCTTCGGATAGTTTCTTTTCTTTTTATGATAGTTTATTTTACGAGTTGTTTTTAGACTTTTAACATTCAAAATAAATAATTTTGGTTAAATAACCTTGATGTATAGAGCAACAACTCATAAATGCATTAATTGTTAATAGTGAATTTCCTGGCTCCGCAATTTCTATTTATGTTCAATGATTCATTTATAACTTCAGTTTCTATCCACAATTTTTAAACTAGTAATGATAAAATGACACAACATTTTTTAAATTGAATTATTTTTTAATTAACAACCTTAGTTTGGTATATTATTATCTAAGAATTTGTAAAAATGTTCACTTATGATGAAATAAAATATGAATTAAGTATATATATATTTTCTCCTCTCTGATAATATTTACTATAACAAAAAGAAAACCAAATTAAAATTGAAATTTCAAGTAAAAAAAGGGGAAGGGAACAATTTATTTGATAATGTTAAAGAGTAAATGCCCCTATATTGTTTTGCTAAAACCTATTTACAAAATTAGCAAACATTCAATATACAGGCCTTAGCACAGTAAATAGCTAGTTTTTAAAAATATTTTAAAATTATTACAAATATTACAATAAGTGATACACGAAATTAGAGCTTTTTCCCTCACTTTGGATCATCGCTGCCCAAAACACTGCAAGAACTTTAAGAATCTTGCAACTTTAGGAGCTATTAATGGTGTGATATTGCAAAATGTGAGGAGCAAGCTATTACAGGTCGTAGATTAGATGTTTGTTATGTAACAAAAGAGTCACGTTGAACATTTTAAACTTAAAATAAAACGGTTTATTTTTCTTTGATTTCGTGTATGTTATTGTAATATGAGCAGTATTTTTGAAAATATAAATATTATAAACTCAATACAATATTTGAGTTTATCAGGCATACTTTTGAACCAAATATTAGAAATTATGCATAATTGTCTTTGAATTTACCTAGTAAGTCAAAGAATAGCTCTAAACTCCAGGGAATAGTTTCAAATAGAAGCAAGTATCAGTATGAACACTAAATTTTTCTTTCACCCAACAATAGTTGTACATATTATTAAGGAGCATAACTTTTGCTTGAATCGGCCAGTTTTTTCCCCATATAAAATATGCTCCAGGTTTGATGAATTCAACCATTTCAGGCTTGTTTAATGTTGATGAACTTTTAAGACATTGCATTATTAATGAATATAGGTGCCTCTTATTAGTAAATAGATTGTTTTTTAATTTGAAAAAGTATTCCAAATTTAGGTTGGATTTTTGTTTTGGTTTTTTTGCTGCATTATGATGAAGACAATACAATTTAACAGATAATTTTACTTAAATTTCTATTATAGTAAAGTAATGTGTTTGATTATTAAGTTAATGCAAGGTCAATTAAGACCCAAAAAATCAAGATAGAAGGAGAGAGAAAGAAAAACATAATTACACTTCTCACAAATCGAGCCAGGCGGCATTATTTCAAACTAAGATGAAAATTATTGAGACGCATGTAATTAAGTTGAAAGCGTGCGTCTCTTCTTTTCTCTTATTGTTAAAAAATAAAAGCTCCAGGAGACTTTTCTTAAATGGAAAATTAGTTCAACAATAGTTGCACACTCTGACATCAGTAGCGCGTAGTAAACAGCATATCTTTGTTAAAACAACGTATCAATTTCAGTTTGAAGTAATTTCTTTCTTTTCTATTTAAAGTATGCTTCATATTGCGCGCTTAAAAGCAGCTTTTTCCGGATCTGCAGTCTCATGATGTTTATTATTTGATATCGTACTCATTTGAAGGAAATAAAAATGCAAGATGGACAAAGTAAAATACCACAAGAAAGAGATGTGAAGATTTTAATTGCCCACAGGATCACAGTTCGAAGACTGATTAATTCCTTCTATAACCATCGAAGATTATTCAGCTTAATCACATTACATAAGTTCTCATACAACATGCTGTTATTTATAATTTTCAGAGAAATACATTCTTCGTATTTTTGATGTGAAAATTTATTTTACTCAATCTTACATTTTTCATCTCCCACACCCCTAAAAAGAATTTTCCCCATCTCACGTTAAAAACCCTTGCTTTTGAGCGAAACATACCCTGATATTAAAGGGAAATACAGCATATTTATTGAATAGTATTCTAAATTTTAAGAGAATCCATGATAAACAGTTATATGCGTGCATTATTAAGCACACGTTTGCATTCATTTCACCATTCCTTTTATTTTTTTTTAAAAAAAAGTTTCTAAGAGTTCATGCTTTATTCTCTTTATATTTGACGATGAACATCTAAAACACAACACTATGTAAAATTTTAGATCGTTGGATAAGTATTGAAAAGATTTGCAATGAAATTGCGAACAACAAGCTTGTTTTTGTGGATGAATTATTTTTTTTATATATTTATCAATTAACTGATATATTATTGGGTCATTCTATAAATAATTGTTATGTTAGGAAATATATGTTTATATACCAGGGGAATCCACTGATCCCCTTTTTCTAACTTTGTCAATTCCCCCCCCGGGGGACGATGAATGATTGAATGAAAAAATCACACCAGGGGAGTACACAAGGGTGGGGTTTGAGGGCCCAAGTCCCTCCCATCCCCATGAATTGTGATTCTTTCTCAGTTCCTCAACAATTAAGATGGAGTTTTGTTTATTGATTTTTCAAGATGTCTTTGTCAATCTACGGATCTTTCAGATGTAGTCGCCGAATAGGAATTCTGTTCAGCACACTAACTTACGCTCAGTGGCATATACAAAAGGGAGTTTTGAGAACTCGATTCCCTCCCATTCATCAAGAGGTTTTAATTTTTAACCTAAAGATAAGGCATCGGCGTTCTCTCTCTTTCGTCTTCGTTTTTTTTTTCATTGTAAACCCCACCCATAAAAATAGTCTGTGTATGCAACTGTCTATGCTTATTGTCCCATCTCTATATACTGCGGAAGCCCAGTGACTGAGTGGTGGCGTATCGAGCTTCCACACCTCAGGTCCGGGACTCAAACCCCGAGGTGGGCAAGATGGACTCAGCCTTTCATATCTTCAGTGGGTCGATAAACGAGTACCAAGCTTGCTTGGGAACTATGTACTGGGGGTTTCGCATTAGATTGATCACCTGACTGGGACATCTGCTCATGCACCTCAGTGCCCAAGGTCATGAAAACTGAGACAGGCAGAGTAGGAATTGGCCCTCATGAACTGTTGAGTCACTGAGGTTTAGTACGAGAAACTGCATTAGCATTCCTAGCACTTTCTGTTACGTTGTTTCTTTCACTGAACTCGCAAAGAAAAGTATGCTAAATGTGTACCTTTGTAGTTTCCGTTAGATTTTGAATAAAGAACTATTAAAAACTATCTACCCGTTTCAAAATTTACTCCAGTAATAAAAACGAGGCAAATCTGCTTTAATAGAAAGTTGATGTGAGTAGCTTATCCGCCCTCCTCAGACTTTTCAAGCTCGTGGTAACCTGGTGGTCACTGTCACCAGTGGCCTAGTCCGGATGCCACTGAAGACCCACCTTGTAGATGGGCTGATGCTCATTAAACTGTTGAGATTCAAAGTCCTCACACTGGCATGGTGGGGGAGTTAGGTGAGTAGGGTGTCAACCTAGTAAAAAAATATATTATCCGGTTCACAGTTAAAGAGGTCCATTGCCCAAAGCCCTGGGGTTGCTTTAGAGTACGACGTTAACTGGCATTAACGTTAACGGCACGTTAGCTCACCCGACTTCTAGGTGAAAGACTTCATTATTAATGGGATGACCCAATATAATTTAAAATATTTACGAGATGTGGCAATTAAATAACCAGATTGGTCTTAAAAATTAGCTCTATTGAAAACAATACACAAATACCTTTTAATCCCTTTCAATATACTCCCCTTCACCTACCCAGGGACGCTTTAAGACTCTTTGAGGCCTTGGGCCTCTATGAAAAAGTAGGCCTTACCCGAGATCTTTAAAAACTAAACAGTATATATCACGCAGTGTTAAATACTCGTATAGGCGGTAATTTGAAACAAATAAATTTGCACGACTCAACATCATAGACACAAACTTGCTCGACCGAGGGCTGCATTTCGACTAAATAAGTTGAATGATTGTTTATGGTATTGGCAGAGGCGGATTAAGCGGGTGTCGGACCTGGCGGCCGCCCAGCACCGGGAGGGGCCCCCAAGCTTGATGGATTCCATCAGTGGTGTAACAAACAATATTAGTGCCCCCCTCTGCAAACTCAGGTTTGGGCCCCAAGCCCAAATATATATACAGAAATGGCCATATTATATACAGAATAGAATGTTTTGGACAAAATGGATATGGTAAAGATAATTGATGAATTTCCCAAAGAGAAATCAAACTGTAAGCTCTTAATTTTTTTTTATGCAGTTAAGATTTTTCTTTAGCCGATGAGTTTTATTGTAATCAATACATTTTATTTTGAGAATTTAAACTAAGTGACTCTTTTCACTATTTTAGTGGTTCGACTCTTGAGCCTATGGGCCTCAAACCTTTTACCGCCAGGGGCCTCCAGCTACTTTAATCCGCCTCTGGGTATTGGGCCTAAATCTAAACATAGACAACGGTCATCACATAATAATATAGTCTTGCCACTTTTACCAGTTTGAAATTCCCTGTTTTTCAGAGAATATCTGCAGGAACAATATTGGACAGTTAAAATTATCCTGATCATTATCTTATTAAAACAAAACGAGGCCCCCACCGAATGCGAGGGCATGCCTTAAGACGCCCCTGCACCTACCAATACATAGCTGCATAAGAGTTTTCCACAGTTCAAAGCAGTGCTGCGGCTCATTAGGTGTCACCATCTTCAGTATAAGTCTGCCGTTTTTGCTTTCACCACTTCCACAGACTGAAAATGTGTTCCCATCAATGCATTTTTCACTTTAAGAAAAAGGTAGAAGTCGTATGGTACGAGATATGGTGAGTATGGTGGATGCTTGAGCACAGTAATGCGTTTGTCTGCTAAGAACTGTTTTACAAAGAGTGCAATGTGCACCGGGGATTTGTCTTGGTGCAAAATCCATGTGTTGTTGCTCTGTAGATTTGGTTTTTTCTTCCTCCCTCTTTCTTTAAGCTTTCTTAGAACCTCAATTTAGTACTATGGTTTTACCGTTTGGCCTTAAGGTGCCCACTGAATCATTGTGATGCCATTTACATCGAACAAAAACGATGAGCATGACGATTCTTGATATCACAGATCGACCTGAAAGTTCATTATCTTCAACAACCTCCCAATCTTCCGGAAATTGTTTGGTCCCTTCAAAAATTTGATTATGAGACTCAATGATCTCCAAACACCTCTTTTAACAATTTAAAACATTCAGTTAAAGTGTTTTTTTTTAAAAAAATTATGAGAAATTACAAATTTATGCACAGATGCATTTTTAAGTTTATGAAGCTCGCGGCACTTCGACACAACAACGTCTTATTTAAACAAGGATGAAAAGCAAACTGAATTAGATAGAGGGATGGGGAGGGGGAATAAAGTGCCGTCAGCGCCAGAAGAATCAAGGTCAACTTTATTCAATTCCCACTTCTTCACAGCAAACTTAACGGCTAAGGCATCCGCAGTCCGGGAATTTAATTGTTATACCTTGTATATCATTCAGTTCCTTCAATGAAAAGCGAATAATTTATAGTTATATATTTATTGGAAGACATACTGAAATTTGAATTTTTAAGATAAGAACAGTTTCCTTGTTCATCTATAAATATTAAAAACACACACGAAAGTATTTCCTAGAGCAATATATAAATAACTAATAAACTTATTTAAAAACTAAATAAACATTATGTTACTAAAATTTTTCTAATGGGGCTGCACATTGGTATTTTAACCCTTGCAGATCTAGAATATTCTCCAGGAGTAGGTATCACTTTTTAGAGCGGCACCATATAGGCGATATCAATTACCCGCAAGTAATTATGACACCCAGTTTCCTCCCCAGAGGGAGGCACCAGAGACAAACAAGCACTCCAGAGAACTTTTACATGCCGTTTTATCATACGACATGGCCACAGTCGATTTTCTGCATCATGAAAATTCACCGACTTGAGCCGGGGTCGAACCCGCAACCTTAGATGCAGAAGGCCAGCGACAAACTAACCACACCACCTAGCTGGCATGCTACTAAAATAGTCTCCCATTATAGGAAAAATTTTTTATAAGGTATAAAATTTTCCTATTACTTACAGGATTGTTTCAAGGAATTTCTTATACCAATAAATAAATGATAAAATAATATTTATGTCAATGAAAGTAAGTTGAATTTTTTTAATAATCAAAAATGTTAAAATAATGTACATATTTTAACAAAAAAGATGAAATAATAATTTTTTTTTGTCAATCAGATACAATCCAGTCTCATTACCAAATGCATTTCCTTGAAAATGGGGATGAAAATTTTTGTTTATAATCCATCAGACTTTGAGAAACAATTGAATTATTGAAATTTTTTTTGAATACATTAAGTACCTCCAAAAAAGGATCAATCCTTCAGATTTTTATGCAATTTAAATCAGTTTTAGATAAAATATCTTTCGTATTTTTTAAGGAAAGGAATTTTAGAGAATAATGTATTTCTTACTATCTTCAGACGTCAGAAAACGAGGAAGACATTATTTTAAGGGGACATGGTACGATTTATAAAAAAACTTTGATTTAGTGCTTTTTACAATTTTTTTTACAGATAACATATGTATAACGTAAAACAATTTTGTGCTCAAAATATACGACCATTTAATTTTTTTAAAGAAAAGTTTTAAAACTTATGAAGAGATTAACTTATGACTTTAAAATGCTACTTCTCCAACATTCACTGACTACACACATGAACTTTAATTTGCAAGTATAACAAAAAATTATGTATAAAAAAAGTTGGTATAGGGTTTCAGCTAACATAATTAATATTCGTAAAATTTATGAAAAGTTAGTTTTTTTATGAATGCTTACTGAAAATTCCTTCAAAAATGTACAAATTCTTAATTCAACTATTTTAAAAAAAGTTATTGCTTTGATTCAAAAATGCAAACCAATTTTTGTTACATATACTAATAGAAATAGTTAGAAAAAATATCAAAGCATTTGACATAACAGAAAAAAAGTCCTAGCACTTTAAATGATGATAAAATAGTTATTTATCTCTATCTGAGATAAAACAGTTGAAATTTTTATTTACCATTAGAAATATAAATAAAAACGAACGTAAGATTTTTTTGTGGGTGGTCAACCCGCGGCACGTGTGCCACATTGTGGCACGGTAGAGGTGTAATAGTAGCATGCGAAGACTTGCTGAAAATTTTAATAATTTTTTAAATACATAATAAATAATTATTTTCTACAATTTTATTGAAGTGGGGTTGTCTTAGACAAAAAACCTCAAAATTTGGATCAAAATATGTTTGTGAATAAATGGTTTCTGCTATATGGAACATAATAAAATAAATATCACTCAAAAATATACAGCTGATGTGTACCTATAATAACCTAATTTTGTGAGCATCTGCAAATGCTAATTCTAATATAGGCGACTAGGTAAAAAAAGTAATTCAAAAGCTACATTAAATATTGAACGTTTAATAATTATTTTGAATTAAATTATCCAAATCACTCATTTTTATTTTATACCTAACCTAATGATTGAACTAAAACAATAAAACCCAAGAATCCTTAATAAATAAGAATTCGACTTATTATATTAGATTAAAAAATTTCTACTATATCTAAACTTGCATTAAAAAATGTGGTATTTGCGTAAAAAAATCCCATGATAAGCCTATAAGTAACCTTTGTTTTACTTTTCGATATTTGTTTGCTGGAAAAGTTGAAAGTGGCACGCATAATTATTTTTTTATCAAATCATTTTTTTTATCTCTTCCCAAAAGGTTGGCCACCTCTGACTTAGAGCGTTCAAATTTGAAGGTATTCTAGAAAATTATAAAAAAAAAAAAAAAATTCAAGCTAAAAAATTTTGAATTTTTGTCAATCAAATCCCCTTCCCCATTTTCTTAAAAAAAATAGCAATAACAATAACAAAGGCTTTTTTCACTTGAAACAAGCATTGCGGCAAACTAAGTTTTGAATCAAAACTGTTTGTATACATTTTTCAATTCAACAATAAAAAAGGATGCGTCAAAAAAAAGCAATAAACAAACATACGTTTCTCCACTCCCACCGTTGCAAAAGATATTTTCCAGTGCGTTCAAAAACTCGTTAACTGGTCAACTAGTTTGACTCGCAGAAGGTAAACACGTGCTTGTCTTTCCCCACAGTTTAATGATCCTGATAAGGAGAATTAACGCAGCGGTGGGATGAGCAAAGAGATATGTCGAGGAAGAGAGCCCAATTACCTCGCTTGAAGTAACAATAAAGATTCAGAATGTTATATGGAATTGGAAGAGTTATTAAATGATGTTTTAATTTTAAATAGCGTATAAAAACGTGTCTTGTAGAACGGTCAATTGATTTAAAAAAAAAAAAAACAGAAATCGCATTTTAAACTTAGTCTTTCTGTCGTTAATTTTATTTTCTGGTTACCATAGCAACGTAATGTGTAATTCTTTTATTTCTGATATCTATCAATTATACTTCCACCAGGGTAAACATTTATTTTAAATTTGTTTTTCGCTTTCCTTCAAATGTTTCCAATGCTAGCTTGATTGAGTAATTATCCATCAATTGCTTCTGCAAATTTTAATCTCTAATTCACATTGAAAGGCCAAGGAAATAAATTTAGACAATGAGAAAGAATTCAGAAATTTAACAATCAAATATAATTGCATACACATGAATTATTAGTTTTAGAAAATTAAAATGAATATAAGGAAAAAAAAACATCAAATAGATCATCTCTAAAGATCTTAAATTATACCAAAGTATAATTTAGTGGTTTCAAAAACCATATTTTTAACGAGAAAAATCTGAATTAATTTTAAACTATAAATTGTATTGCCTTCTTTTATCAACTTTAAATTGACATTACTTACGTATTGCTTTGTTTATATGAATCCTTAAAGAAAACCTTTACGTTTTCTTACTTTAATATTAAAAATGAAACATACGAGCTGATTTATTGTCTAAATTAAAGCTTTATATAAGAGAAATAAAAAAAACTTGGAAAAATGTGAGCTATCAAGAAAAGATTTTCTGGAAACGAAAGATTGGCTGATTTTTTAATGAGCCCCACACACTTTATCATCAGCTAACACATTTAAATTTAGAAATTTAAATCTCAACTCAAAAATAAAATTAAAGGTTACATTAAAAATATATGTAGGTATCGAGATCATTCTTTTATTTTGTCTACATAATTGCATAATGATTCCTTAGTCAGAATCCAACAACGTCTAAAGGTATCCGACTACCCTAAAACTGAATTTTGCCAAAAATTGACACATTTTTTTATGATTTTATTTTATGGGCCATCTTATTAGCTTTATAAAAAATACCAAGTTTATCACTTTCCGTTTACGAGAACAAAAACTACAAGTGTTTTAGTAAAAGCAGATGCCATTACTTTAAGCAAGATGTCATACTTTTTTTTAAAACATTTATAAACCCCGTGCACCACGCAATGTATAACACGGGGGCATACAACACAGACAGAAGAGAAAGGATTACAACACAAACATCCATGCCTTCTCCGGGATTCGAACCCAGTCCCTACGGCACCGCAGTCAGCTTCACTGACCCCTGTACCGGATGGGCGGCAATGTCATACTTTAAAACGCGTTTTAATCGAAATGTGATTTTTTGAAAATAATCAAACGCGGTCAGCGATTGCTAAAAAAGTTTTGAACATAATTAACTGAAATTTTTTTCTGCAAGTTTTGTATAATAGTAGAATTGTTTTAACCTTCAGATTTATCACAATCACTGTTTTATTACAAAATTTACAGTCCCTTATGTGAATATAATCACTGTCTTTTTAAGCATTTTCATATAGTAACCGAGATAAAATGCTCTAGTATTTGTAAAAAAGAAAATCTCTTATCCTGAAGGTCATTTGAAAATTGAATAATATAGCAACACATTAGATTGAAAAAATTGAAAATTTGTTCATAAACCTTTGGTGCAGAATGGGCCGTATTTATACTATTTTTTGTCAATTTTTACCTATTTTCTCCCATTTTAGTAATAATTTATTTTTCTCTTCTTAATTTTAGCACATTTTTCTTAAAATGCACTAAACAAATCTAAAAATAACAAAAAAATCCCCATATCTCCTTTTTTTAAGTTGTCGCAACCAGTCGGATACCTTATATATATAAGACTTCTCGACTCTGTAGGCCCCTATACAAAAGTAGCCCACATAGAGTTGATAATATATATAGCAGGCATTCATAAATACTCGCACATAAGCTGTAACCGTTAATAAATTGGAAGTGCGTGACTCGCAATCCTATAAACCTAAGGTCAAACCGACTCGGCGGACTGTTGCCTTTCAACTGAATGAGTAAGGATAGCGTATGGTGGTAGCCCTAGAACATGGCATGATAATAAAGTCTTGCCACTATTGCCAGTTGACAAATAGTTCGAAATTCTTAATTTTTTGGAGAAAATATGTTCGGAAATAACATTCGATGATTAAAATTAATTGGATCAAGAAGTTAATGAGGCATAGTAGAGATCGAGACGAGGCCCTGTGCCCGAGTCCAGTTGCCCCATGCTTTAAAATAGTGATTCCCAAAGTGGACCATATAGACCCCCAGGGGTCTATGATGACCTGCAAGGGGTTTACGACAGCAAGAAAATAATTGGGGATCTACGACGGTCGTTCTCATTAAACCAGATCGTGATTTTTATTTTAAGAGGGACACAGTACGATTCAATTGGCAAAAATCGGTCAAAAAATCAAATTTAATTTTTTTAGCTTAAATTATTTTTTATATACTTTTCTATAACCTGACAAAATTTGAAATCTCTAAACTTAAAAAACATAGAATTATGATAGT
This sequence comes from Trichonephila clavata, assembly GCA_019973975.1. Lineage (NCBI taxonomy): Eukaryota > Metazoa > Arthropoda > Arachnida > Araneae > Nephilidae > Trichonephila > Trichonephila clavata. The sequence goes on along the minus strand of BMAO01031990.1, from coordinate 7,154 downwards.
TTTTGCGTTCGTTTTTATTCATATCCCTATGCAAATCAAAACTTTAAACTCTCTTATCTCGGAAAGATAAAATAACTAGTTTGTCTTCATTTAAATTACTAAGACTTTTTTCCTATTATGCCTAGTGCTTTGATTTTTTTTCTTATTGCTAATGTAACAAAAGTTGGTATGCATTTTTGAATCAAAGCAATACTTATTTTTTAAAAAAATATTTGAACTCAGAATTTATACATTTTTTAAGGAATTTTCAAAAAGCATTCATAAAAAGTATTGTACAAATACCAATCATGTTATGGCGAATCCTATACCAAATTTGTTTATACATAGTTTGACGTACTTGTAAATCAAGTTTCATGCATGTACGTAAATTTGTGTAGAAGTAGCATTTTGAAACCACTTCAAAAATTTTAAGATTTTCCTTAAAAAATTAAATAGCTAGCTTTTTTATGAAATTTTGAGCACAAAATCCGTTTTACGTAGTATACACACACATAGGAGGCAACCAAAAAAATTTTGAAAATTCTTAAATTAAAAATGTTTGCTTAAATCGACCATTAAAAGAAAATTTAACTAAATGGAAACCAGATTTTACCTAATTAACACATTTCTTTACCAACTTTAATGAGACTGATTTGCAGTTATGTGACATCATAAATTTTATTAAAACAAGGACCATCATTTCAGCATTTCTTGCCAGAATTATTCTAAAGGAATGTAATATTGGACATAGCGAATTTTCCTAGTTTCTCAATTGGTCAGAAACAATCTGCCAGGAAAATGACGTTTTAACCTACGTTAAACATTTAAATTCCCTTTATTCAGATTTTGAAACTTGATTTGAGAATGCATTTACTTGGTAATTACCGCAGAAGGCAATAGATTCCTATGGTCACATCGAAAAAAATGTCATACTACAAGAGGAACTGATTGGAATAGGAAGTAATGAGAACTTAAAGTAAAGTTTAGAAACGAATGACAGTAATTTTGGTTTTAAAGAAACATACTTGCTATTTATCTCAAATTATAGAGTATCGGAGAAAGTGTTCAATTGCTTTTCCTAGTGAGAAGGAGTTTCAGCGCATGGTTGTCGGCTGGACACTACTAACCGAGGAAATTTAGGGTTAAACCTGACAAGTTTGATGACAAATGGAGAAAATTTGTTATTGAAGCCCCAGATTGATCCCTACCATTAAAAACATTTGTTTTTATAATCAGTCATTTTTTATTATTTAAATTTTAAATTAATTAACATGTGTTTCTTAAGTTTCACTGTTTCTCAATTTCACTACAGTTTGAAATTTAAACCTTTTAAAGTAAGTAGCTCTATATCAGCTGTCAAACACATTTAAGTTAATAAATTTACAAAAATTCAATATTATGTAAGCAGGGGTCTACCCAAACCGAAAAGCATGGCAAGTGGTCTATGGGACAAAAAAGGTTTGGAAACCTCTGCTTTAAAGCTTTATTGTCAGAATCTTCGGCAATATTAACCCGGCACTTCTTGCGCAGGGTATGTCATACCCACCACGAAACTTTTTTCAATATTTTAAGAAAAAATTGATCACTTATCTTTGAAGATCAACCATTAAGCGCGATTCATGAATAAATTATAACCTCATATTTGTTTTTAGTATGTACTCTGTGAAATAAAAAATTGCTTCCATCGCACGTTTTAATACATTTACGGAAATTCAAAAGGAACGCTTGCCACGTCTTCCTATCAGTGACCTTTTTCTTTAAGTAACGATGCGACTGGCGAATTTCTATTCCTGAAGACACTTTGGAAATCACCCTCCTAACAAGCGCTGTAGAAAATCTTAAAATATTTTCCAAGTATGCACGTTAGACTAAAAATGTTAATTGATAAGAAGCGCAAAATCTAAAACATTTTCAATGCAAATAAAAAAAAACTCGATAACATCACAACAAAGCTTTCATGCGATTAAAACGTAATAAAGCGACTCAACAACTTTTATAAAAAAAATTACATGGTTAACAGTTAAAGTAAACATTGTTTTAAAAACTTTTAAGAATAATTGGTTGGTCATGTTTGCTTGATTCATTGACCAATTTAAATTTAAATCAATCTGGTTTCAGATTGATGCTCAATTTAATGGGCATCATCACCGTAGTATTCTATACAGCGGATTTTAGTTTGGGGGGGGGGATTTGAATCCCACATTATAAATCCTTATACTGGCGAATAACGACTTTAACTTGATTAAAATCATACTGTTATATAATGATTTTTAATGATATAATATTCCTTAATTCTGAGATATGCCCAAGTTACGATTCACTTCTTAAAATATATTCAATGAATTTTTCTGGTTCGTTGAGCCTTTTAATTTATGTGTTCCTGCTAGATTAAAAGATCCACTAATACGCTTCACACTGGCGAACCACGATCAGATGACGAAGTCGGTACCTAAGTAAGCACCGTGTTTTTAACACCACATTTAATCTGAAGATTTTGAGCCCCGATAGATTTCATGTTCATCGACACAGTTATTGAAATGAGTTTGTTCTCTGACCTTATATAAATATTTCAATTACGTAAAGTAATCAGATTACTTAAGCTGCTTCTCATTTTCCTAAATTAACAATATGGCTTTAGAACATAATTATAGTATTCATTTCTTCAAGTGGTGATCTCATGTTGAATTTGGATTGGAGCAACAACCTACAAAACATGTTTTTCTTTGCCATTGCGAAATGACATGTTATTGATCAAATTTGATTTATTTATGCTGTACTAAAATATACAGCTTTCTCGCAGCACTTAATGTGGTCTCAGTAGCCCAGTGGTCAGAGTCACAGAATTGAAGCCGGCATGTCATGAGTTCGAGTCCTAGTACCACTGAGGACCGTCTGGTATCTTGTAGAGTGGATGATGCACGTTAAATCTGCCAAGGCCTTAAGTCCAACCGTATGCGTGGTGTAGTAGTTTGGGTGGGGCTAGCTTAGGTGTCGTCCTCTTCATATGATCGAGGTTCAGAATTACGAGGTTCGTTGCCAATAGTGCTCGTGTTGCCTTAGAATGCGACGATAATAAACACTCACTTAGCATTTAATTTTTTAGGTTTGAGGTGAAATGAGGACAAAACAGCACTTGAACTGATCCCCACTTCTCCGATCGTGATTTGAGAAGATGGAGGTGGGGGGGTACCAGCTCAGATGTCGTGCTCGTCACTTGACGATGGCTTAAAATTACGAGGTCCGTTGCCAAAAGCCTTTGTGTAGCTGAACTAATATTCATTCATTCATTCCGATCGCCCCTCAGGGGGCTCACCTTCTATAGGTGAGTACGAGTGTCACAATCCCGAGGTGCCCTAGTGATCTTTTCCTTTTTCCAAGGGGTTTATTGTCTTTGGTAAACACGGGCTTCATGAACCCGGGGTACCCTAGTGATCCTTCTCTATTTTCGACCCTCTTTCTTGTCATTCATTTCATTCTTTCTTTCTCTCTTCCCGTCTAGACCACAGATATTAAAACAAATGTTTGGCGCAGTATAGCCGAAATCGGCTCTTGCGCCAATAAACCCCAAAAATCAATCAATCATTCATTCCGATCGTGATTTGAAAAGTCCCTACAAAAACGTTGTGATTCGTTAATCGTAGTGATCACCATGACACAGCTGGGGGAAATGGAGAAGGCTGTTATGAGAACGTGTTTAAAAATTGTAATTTATATAAGGTGGGATTAGCGGACTTATAGTCAGAGAAATTGGCTTCCGGAAAACACTCGATAAACAACAAAGTTGCATATTTTATCTGTTGCATTTGTTTTCAAACTGAAAGCATGTGCAAATCCTCAAAATACACAGTTGACTCATAATAAATGCGGCTTTGATTTAATTTTAATTCACGTCGCAATCTGTAGGAGCTCGATGGCTACCGTCAGTTGTCGTGGACTACATCTGAGCTGGTACTCCCCCTCCAATTTTCTACACCCCGTTGACGTGAGGACGTTTTGAACCTGGACAAAACTTTACATCAGTGGCGGCGTTAGGCGTCGGCAACCGCCGACGGCCTCGCGCTTGAGGGGGGCTCGCAAAGTTTTTAATTATTTATAATTATTTAAATTAAAATTTTTAATTATAAAAAATTCTGTTTGTGTAATTTTTGTCATCATTTGATTAGCAATAAATCTCGTTTACTCATACATTAGTTTAACTATAATTCTGCTTTATGTAATTTAACGTTTTCTCTTGACTGGGAAAAAAGGAGGCCTCGCGAACCCTAATTTCGCCGACGTCCACGCATGGTCTAGCGCCGCCACTGCTTTACATTTTTCTGTGTATATAATTTTCTTTATATTCTATTTTCCGATACCCTATTTCATTTTTAGTAACTATAAAAATGTTATATTCTTTGGAATATTCATAAAAAATATCACGTCTTTTTTGAATTTAAGATATGTAGTAATTTTAGAGAAATTTCATTAAAACTAATGATTTTGAGAGTTTTTCGTCTTAAGATAATAGCAGTATAAAGAAACCCATACACAGTTTTATGTAGTACATTGAGTAGTACTTAAAAAAATGTAAAAAGTTATAAATATAAAATTTTAGAGGTAAACTTTATAGAAAACTTCTAAATAAAACGTATTTCGGGATATAGAATTGGGGATTAGTTACATCAAATACAATTAACCTCTTCATGCCTTGACACACAGGTGACGTTTAGTTTTTTTAATTTAGTTACGGTCAATAATAGATAGGACAAAAATTTGATAATTTATTCATTACAGAATCCTTAATAACAGAAGTAAAATGTTTTTAGTTTGGCTACACTGGTAAGTTATTTCCATGAACAGTAAGAGACACGAAGGAACTTTTCGGCAGTCAGTATTGTTGGATTATTTGAACAAATCTTTAATATTTGATAAAAATATACATTAGGTATATTAAATTATACATACATTAGATATATTAAATTTTGATAATTTGTTGAAAGGTAAAGTTATTTCCTGAAGGTGTTTTTTTTTTATTTTATAAGAAATTACCTAACGTGCATGTGTACAATTACCGTTTGAAATGGAGTTTTTAATTACATACCCAATCGTAAGTATAATTTAATATTTCGTGTAAAAGTATAACGAAATATATAGATAATTTTATTGCCCACGTTGCAATGAAAATGGAAAGGAAAATTTAACCAAGATTTAAAATATGGAAAAGGAAAGAAAAAATAACGGCGTTCAGACATTGAAGATTTAAAAATATAATCCGATATAAAAAGTGAAAGTGACTTATGCAGACCATTTAAAATTGCGGCCGAATGTGTTCGGATTCTGATGTAAGTGTTCAATATCGTCCTCTGAAAAGTTCTGTGTGTGAACAACCAAAAAATTCAAAAGCTCGGCCAAAGTTGATCCTGAAATCATACTGGTCGGTATAGGTCATTACCCTAAGCGAGTAATATAAAAAAAATTAAGTCGATTCCTATTTAAGTCAACAAATAAAAATTTTACTATTTTATAGTTACTTTTTATTAAATAGTTACAATTATATAAATTTGTGTATACATATGTCAGAATCACAATATTGAATGACAAAATAGAAAGCGATTTTCCTTATAATTTTCCTTACAATACAGGGTGTCCCAAAACGACCGCATAAACTCTGCACAGCTAGACTCCTCGTTGGGAGTACATAAAAACTGCCCAAAGAAGCATTCCTGTACGATCCATAGTTTACGAGAAAAATACGAAAAACAAAGTATGACGTCACTTCCGGTGCAAGAAAAAAACACTTTATTGGACATATCAACAACAGTATGTGCATATCTTTCCAGATGATAATGTTTAAAACGTTCGTCGCGCATGTCGCGTCATGCATGCGCGCGCCGTGGAATGACGTTAAGCCGTCGTTGAACTGGTATTTAAAAGGCTGCATCTTCGGTAGTCCTCGTATGGTGGTCATGTATTCCGTTCGTGACTACTGCAACATGCCGTCTCAAGGAAGTGGTGTATCGAGACGTAGTGGTAACACAAATGGACTTAGTTGCTTGTCTGCATGCTGCTTGTACTTCAGTGAACCCCACGATGCTGCGACGTGTGATGACAGCCATTCCACGGCGTGCTCAAGCCAGCCTCGACATGCACGGTGGACATTTTGAACATTGGCCTTAAATTGTGCATATACAGCTGTTGATATGTCCAATAAAGTGTTTTTTCTTGCACCGGAAGTGACGTCATACTTTGATTTTCGTATTTTTCTCATAAACGATGGATCCTACAGGAACGCTTCTTTGGGAGTTTTTATGTACTTCCAAGAAGGAATTTAGCTGTGCAGAGTTTATGCGGTCGTTTTGGGACACCCTGTATATTTGAACTTGAATAGATGAATAGAAAGTATTTTAATAGCGATTGAGAATTTAAACAAGATTTTATATTATATATATATATATTGAGAGTGTGAACTAATAGTAGGAATTGAAAAAAGGAACTGAAAAATCCAATTTTTACGGTGAAAATTGTAAAATTGTGCAAAAAAGACCAACCCGTTACATTTGTGAACAATGTGAAGCACCTGTACGCCCAAAATGCCGGAAATAACTTTATTCCTTTATATTATTGTTGACAATCAGTGGCCGTAAATGTACATGATATTTTCTTTTGTGTGTGAAACTTTCTTTTGTGTGTGAAACTTTTCTTTTATTCCTGTTAATACAAAATGAATAAATCGTAAGGGAAAAAAGATAAGTCATTTTCTTCTCGCCATAAAAAAAAAGTCGAGATTAAAATCTAATTCAAAGAGTTAAAATGAAGGAGTTTTTATATAGATGGTACTGTGTGTCGCTTCAATATAAACAAAGTTTTCCCATCGTGATAAATATTAACTCTTAACCTGGAACTTCACGCGCAGGGTATGTCATACCCACCGCCTCACTTTTTTCAAGATTCCATCCAAACCTTTTTCGGAAAATGAATAGTTTTTCGTGTAGCTGACTTAAGGTCATATCCTTTGAAAGGGCTTTAGCTTGTAGGCGAAATCTGAATGTAATTTTTGGTTACCGCCTATTCGGGTATGTCATACCCTGCGTGTGAATCGCCGTTACAGTTCTGAATGCAATACTTATAATGCTTTATGTAACTGCGTGATAAATTTGTGTGTATTCTATAAATTTGCAATCTAAAATTTAGGGGCT
>BMAO01031989.1:0-42934 GCA_019973975.1 Trichonephila clavata | reverse complement strand
TTTTTGTAGAATGTTGCGAATGTAAACACTTAAGCAGGAAGAGAGTCTGCTGTTAGATGTCGTCTTCGTCCCTTGACTGTGGCTTAAAATATGAGGTCCGCTGCCAATAGCCCTATGTTTCTTCAAGTGTGCATAGTAATGAGTCTTCCTCCTCGATGTCATAGAGTTAATAAATAACTCTCTCACACACATTTACTCTCTCTCTCTCTTCTAACTTCTAAGTTGTACTAAGTGACGACTTTAGGGCCTAGTTCCATTTGATGAACAGCAACTTCATCTCATCTTAGGCCTCACTATAAGTGTGGGATGCGAGGCTTGTAGACAATATTTTTCAATACCCCCTGAGGGATGATACCTCGATGGTTATGATCATGTGGCATATGTAACAAAAATATATAAACTGAAAAAAACAAGGACATTTTTCTTATAATCAATTTGAAATACACGAATATTTATACAATATTTTTATAACCTTAATTTCATATACTGTGCCTTTAAACCTAATTAGGAAATCGTATTTTTGAAAGAAAAAAAACTCTGTTCATACATTTCACCTTACCAAGGAAATAAATGGTAGCTAGAGATTTTGAATTGTGCCTGAACCCTTTGTCTCTGAATCTTTTAAGGTCTTTATTCCCAATTTGAAGAAAAATGTAAGAGACTTCAAACTTGAAAAGTTTGAAAGTATTAGGGAATTTTCTTAGCTAAAACATCCAGTTTAAATTACAAAATCTATATGTGTGATGCCTGATAAACTTTGATACTAAAATGACACGTTCATATAAATTAAATTAGTGTATTTTAATTTTAAAAAATTTCCTAACAAACATTCGTATACAGACTCTTTTTCTTATCATAAATAGGAGTTCCAAGAGAACTTTTTTTTATTTCAACCTACTCTTAAATGACATTATAATGTAAGGGTGTCAACAATTTACAAATAATTCATTAATAATGAAGTAATGTCCCCTTCAGCCAACTGTTATTGTATTCATAGGTAATTTAAGCTACCTGCTTGTATAAAAGAAAGTGAAAGCATGTATAAAGAAAGTGTCCTATTGAGAATCCTGCTTACTTATTCAAAAATTTTAAATTAATGATTTCATGTGTTTCTTTTTAAAGTATGCCTTAAAAGAAGGTAACGATAAAAAATGAAAATTATTCATTATGTGATCGTAGGAAATTTTAAAAAATATTAGTTTGTGCATTGCTTTACACTTTATTAATTAATGAAACTGCTTAGTAAAATTAAGAAATTTTTTTTTACAATTTCTAATAAATATATATGCTAGTCATAAAGCAAATTCAGCAAGTACATTTTTGCAAAATTTGAATATAATTTTTTCCTCCGACAAATCTTAGAGTTTCATAAACCTCTCCTTTCATCTTTGATCTTTTTCATTGAATTCTAAATTTAAATTTGCATAAGAAAATTTAGAGATTCCTCGCATTCAAATGAAATTTTGAAAGTTGCCAAATATTGCGAATTTAGGTTAAAAGTATTTGTTTTCTCATAAGGCAATAAAAATGTGTTAAAATAGTTAGTTAAATTTTTCCCTTTTGTTTAATAATTCTGGATTAGAATTTAAAAATATAAAATGAGTGTAAATATAGATTGAGCCCTTATATTGTGTGAGATGAGTTTTAATGATATTTGAATACAGTTCTCATGAAATAAAATCAATTCATCATCTCTCTCAACTTAACAGATTATAAGGTCTAGAATTGGGAGAGGGAGTGTTTCACATATAATCCCATATTGGAATGAACATAGTGCTGCCATCTATTGAAATTTTTGAAATAAATAATAAAATTTAATATGGTTCAGTGCTGCCATCTGTTATCTGCCTGTTAACAGTATTGGTATAATTTAAGAAACTTTTTTTTAGGCTCTCTCTCATTGATTTTATATCATTATTTTTATATCATTATATTGTCATTTTAAGTTATTTTAAATTTATTTTACTGTCATCCTTATAGAATTATAAGTACGATTATTACATTTAAGGCTATTTTTTCCTCAAAGAATAATACCGATTCAATACCCAAACTTTTAATTTCAATACAGCTGAGAATTTCATTTCGTTAAATAATTTACCTCAAGAATAAATTTTTGATGAACTTATAGCAGCTATTGAGTTCATTTTAATAAAATATGTGAAATTAGAATAGTTTATTTTTATATAAAACTTCACAATAAAATTCGAAATTTCATATTTAAATATATAAGAATTATTTTAGGTAATACAAGAATCAGGATATATTTGAATTAAGAGTTTAAAACATAAGATAATTTTGTTTTTATACAAAAAAATTGTGCATACATACTATAATTAAATTCCTTTATTTAAGCACAGGATGATGTTCTAAAATGATATTTTAATAAGAAAATTATAAAATAAATAAATTCTGAATAGAAAATTTTAAAAATCTTAAGTTTTAAAAATTATTACCGCTTATGGTTTATTTTATCAAACTTAATTTTATAAATTGCAGTATATGGTTTTTATTTAAGAATGGATTAATTTAAGAACGTACATTAGATGGCAGCACGACCGAATTGGCACTCCTCTCCCAATTGAAATGGAACCCTTATCATGGTTGAAACTATTCACAAGATGATTATACTATTTAATTTCCAAAAAAATCTGAGGTCTTCATGGAGCGGAGTTTCAAGAAACATTTCTGTTTAATATTATCATTGAAGCATGATACGAAATAATTGTGCCTTTTCTCTCTCTCTCTCTCTCTCTCTCTGGCACGTAATATTTTCAACTTGAACTGGCCTAACACTTTTATAAAATAATCTTACTTAATTTTAGATATATTTATAAAAGTTCAAAGCCATTTGTTATATATATAGTTGAATAAGCCGAAAATTTTTAAATAAAATTTAATTCTCAGATTAATTTTAAATTTGATTTTGATGTTTCATTTTCGTTGCAAACACCGCATTTACTCGAATCTAAGCTACCATCGATTCTAAGCCACACCCTCAATTCTCTATACGTTTTTTTTTTGGGGGGGGGGGAGTAAAAAATGTGTAAAAGGTTCATCAATATCCAATACTCAATTTAAAAAAAATTAGAAGTTAATAATTAACTTAAATTACCAGTATTAAAAACTTTTCATTCATACATCAGCCTATAATGATTCCAATTATTAGTTCCATGTTTCGAAAATGTTTCGTCACTCCTATTGTCACAGATGACTTCGGAATTAATGCCGGCCTCGCCATTTTCCCACACGATGTCGTCTTTCAAGCCTTCCGATGCATTTGTTACGCAACAATTTTTAAAAAGAATGCATTTTTAAAAAATTAAAAAAAATTATTAAAGACTGTTGAACATTTAAACAATCAAAAGCTATATCCTTTTGTTTACGCCATCGATGTATATTTGTTTCATCCGTGTCAAATTTTCCGTACCGCTACTGTGTTTCCATTTTTTTCTGCATGTAAAATTGCCTCCATTTTCATACTTGCGTCGTAGTGAAATCGTTTCGATGTTTTTGCCCATATCTTTGATGATTCGGTGACCAAAGAAAACGTACACAGAAAAATTTCCTAAATATAAGCAGACAGTGTTGTTTAGGATAGACTGAATTACAGAAAATAAAATGCGAAATGGAATAAGTCATCGATGCAAATGGCCAGACGGTTTCATTTTTCCTTTTGAAAGGGATTGAAACTCAATTTCACTCATTAAATAAATGCTTTGCTTTTGAATCTAAGCAGCACCAGATTTTTAGTGGCATAAACAGTGGAAAAATAGTGCGACTTAGATTCGATTAAATACGGTAATTAAATTACAGTAATGGTCCAAGCTTACGCGATAAGTGAGACTGAGTGTTAACCACACGTAAGTCGAGGCTCAATTTCGCATTAAATAAATACATATAAATTATTTTTAGTTAGTGCCGGAGACGAAAGAAAATAAAAATGTAGAAAAGAAAATGTTTAATAAAATCTTAGATAACACAAATACAAATTCGCAAACTGAAGTTATTTTGTTGTAGAATGTTTCTCATAGAATCTAACAAGTAATCTGCCATCTCAAAGATTTTTCTTTTGACCCGCAAAATTTCCTCATAGTATGCTAATAACTTTTTTATCCCTCGTTTTATTGAAAAAAATACGCTCTTCGTTGGAGACTATATTTTCAAAAAATTGTAACCCTTTTTCAATTTAACTGAGGCCATTTGTTGAATTACCAACCGTCATTCAATCTTCTGATTGAACTGGGTATAAAGACTGAAGTTCAATGTCATCTTGCTCTTGCTCATGCATTTATATGAGCTCATGTATTATCAGCTCCTGATTCTGGTAATCCAGCAGTTCTTGAACGTCAGCTATATGCACTTCTAAATTTGTTTGTGGCCGCGTTAGCCAAGTGGTCTAGGCATCGGATCATGGCTAGCGTGTCATGAGTTCGATCCCAGTACCACTTAAGACCCGCCGTGTAGGGGAGCGATGCACGTTAAATCTGTCGAGAGCTCAAACGTCCTCCCGTTGGTGTGGTGTGGTAGTTAGGAGAGGGGGTGTGCCAGCTCAGGTGTCGTCAGCGTCACTTGACCATGGTTCAAAATTACGCTGACAGTCGTCAAAAGCCCTCGTGTTGCTAAACTGCGACGTTAATATTCACTCACTCACTCACTCTAAATTTGTTTGCCTGGTAAAATAGACTACTTTTATAATCAAATTATTAATTTTATCAGACTCTGGCAATGATTCCACCAGAGTTTTAGTGATGAAAAAGAAAAAAAGACAGACGAATCAAGAAGATTTGAAAATCGCGTAATTCCGAATTCGAGTAATTGGGGTAATGTAATTCGAGGCATTATTGTACTTTTTTGGAGTAAGATGCATGCGCAAAGTGATGTGTAGAGCTGTGTATTTAAGAATAAATACTCTATAGTTTAAAATGCATGCTCATAAAAAACCCAATGCATTTTTTGAAGCTCTAAAATTATCTAACAATAACATTTCTTTCTACCTATACGATTTTCAAAGTAGAAATATATTTTGTTTAACTTATTTATTTCTATATATTCATTTCTTTCCAGGGTTATTCATAATTCCCCCTTCCCCTCGGGTTTCGAAGCGCTACAAGTTTTTCTTACATACTTTGCAGGTGTTTTCTATTTGTTAAACCTTAATTACATAGCATACATCAATGAGATAGTTCAGTTCCTGCGACACTTTATTCAACATGGTGCTATCAATATTATTGACAGCACCTGTTACCCTTTCACAGTTCTGCTATATCACGCGGATATATATATATATATATATATATATATATACGATGCATATTTTTTAAATTCAGTATCGTTTTGACATATTGGCCACTGTTGCACTGTAGCCTTGCGGTCGCCTTTCCGAGCTTGCACACTAAGTGCCCTCTTCTGTTAGCAAGCTATAGAGCAGTTGTCTTCAAACTGTGTTCCACGGAACCCTGGGGCCCTACAAGGCATACCTAGGGGTTCCACAAGTCGGAATAAGAAAACCACGAAGAAATAAATATATGTATGCAAACCGTTTTATATTTATATAAACTTCCTACTAGATTGTGAATTTTCTATTATTTACTATCTCAGATTCTACGAGATAATTTTATACGTGTTTGCACAATATCTTACGAAACTAAGTATTTTGCCAACGGAAAATGCACCTTATTGCATTTATCGAAAACAATACCCATAATGAAGGGAACAGCATATCATCAGAGGTAGTATTAAAATTTAAATTTAAGCAAGAACAATAGCTTCTAAATTTTAGGTTGCAAATTAATGCAAATCCCTCATCTATGACATCAAGAATCTTTAATTATAAACCCATCTCGAACAGACCCAGAGGGAGACCCAAGCTGAGATGGACTGATTGTGTGGAAGAAGATTTTAAAGAGCTGAAAGTGACCAATTGGAGAACTGTCGCCTCCCGGAGGACAAGATGGAGGGATGTTCTGAGGAAAGCCTTGGTCCACCCCGGGCTGTCGTGCTAAAGAAGAAGAAGAAGAAGAAATTAATGCAAAAAATATATATATATACACGTGATTTCTCACACAGTTAAAACCATTTTAATGCCATTCAGAACATTGTGTTTAAGGGAAATATACTTCTCAACGTGGCTATAAATCAAAGTATAAAAACAAATTAAACTCAAAATATGTAATGTGATTGCCTTTAATCTCAATAGACCTAGACTTCGATAATTTGTGTAAAAAATACTATAGCATATATCCCAGTTACTAAATATAACACATTAGTAGGTAACACTTGAATCACAAATTAATATCATAATGAGTAAATTATATATGAAAATTAGATTAGAAGTTTTTAAAAATAAATGCAATATTTTTTTATAATTGCCTTTATATAAAGTGCATGTAACATGTTAATATACTCTAAACATTATTTTGAGATAAATTCTTCGAAGTATGAGTATGGAATGGGGTTCCACGAAAGCACCTTCAAGTTCTAGTTGTTCCTTGAGTTAAAAAAGCTGGAAGACCACTGGTATAGAGCACGTTACGGAAGTATTTGCTTGAGCTAACTGAAAGGGGGCGGGTCTGCTTAAAAAGGCTTAAACAATTGAAAATACTTCCAAAATCTCCCCCCCCCCCTTTCAAAGTCGTGAAAGCATAGGAAAATTACAAGTAGATTATTGAAGCGTATGGAGAAAAACAACTTTGGATTATGGAATGGTAATAAAAGAGGATGGACACACACACACACACAGCTAAAGACGTACAAACGTGCACGATAAGGAATGAAAAGGGTGAAAATTTATTATTAATGATTATCTGGTATAGAGAGTTAAGGGAAATGTTCGAGAAGGCAGATGTTATGCGATTTCATCATTAACTAATGAGTTTCTTCAACTTTCAAAAAAAACCCTGAAGTTGTGAAACGGCGTTTACAGTATCAGAAGTTTTGATCAAGCTGGATTTCCAAAATGCCAAAGAGTTGCACTAAACCAAACACTTGAGCAGAACTTTGATTTCCTCGTCGAAGCACGTGACCTTTAGAACCAAATTGTTTTAGGATAGACAGGGTGATTTGATTCCAAATTACTTCTTTCGGGTCCGATATGGTAAATTATGTAAAATATTATTGATTATCATTTGTTTTTGCACTTAAAAGAAGCATTTTGGTGGTCGATGCTGCGACAATAATTCTTGATCTGTTAGCAGATCAGGCGGAAAATTCTAAGAGAAGGGATTTAGAAAGCGTATGTACGGAAAGCGCTTTAACACCTTCTCATCTTTTAACAATCTGAGCCCCGTTAGGTGAAACGTACCATCCTGCTTCATCCAGAGTGTAGCTCGGCACAGTGGAAATTTACACTGCGTAATCTCCTTCCCGAATTATTTTACATGTTCTTTTTATGGTTTCCAGTGCTATTGTTTATTTTTCTAGGTAATAGATGCTAGCATAAAAAACTTGACATTTTTTATCCATAATCCTCAGATAAAATGAGCGTGGAAAGGGTTAATATGGATTGAAACTATACTGAAATGTAAATTAAAGTCAAGGATGTAAAAAATGAAACTGGGGAAAAAAGCTCTTGGTTTTTCATAATTTATCAAAATGGTGCTTACTGAAAAGACATGTCTCGTGTATATGTCACTCTGTTTCACTTACTCTCTCTCTCTCTCTTATTTTCGCTCTTTTTCTCTGTGTGTGTGAGTGTGTCTTTTTTTCTCTCTCTCTTCCCTTTCTTCTCTCTTTCTCTTTCTGTATCTTTATCTTTCTATATCTTTTTCTTTTCCTATCTCTCTTTCGAGTAAAAGAAAATGAAAAGATGCATTTAATCTTATTAATTACACATAAGTCTCCAACATTCTCTTTTTCTCATATAACTTGAACTGATGTTGGTACATTTTTCCCTCTGAATAATTTTCTAGAGTTATAGATCCTTGATTTTTAACACTGATAAGAGAAACACAATATCAAAAAAAAATATTTATTACTTCTCACTCATTTTTCAAGCACGATTTAAAAACAATTCAAAGCACGAGTCTCAAAACCCTTCTTATTACGTGTTCTGTGAATTTAGCCTTATAATATACGAACTTTGGGACCACTACATAACTTACACAAATTAAATCCAGATTCCATAAATTGAAGGAACGTATCTATGGCGATAAAGAAATGCTAGTTTTGTTCTTAATTTTGTGTTGTTGTATGAAATTATTTTCAGTGGGTGTATTTTAACTTTTCTTTTTGATCAATAATTAAACATTGAATTTTCCAATGTTACTAGGCTGGAAATTTAACAGATTTAAAAGGTCACCGAAGAACTCTAAGTTTAATACTGCAATTGTACAAATTCAAGAATATAAGAAATACAAGAGCTATTTTGGTAGGTTTTAAAATATCCTGTAAAATAACTTATCCCCAATGTGCAAATTTTTTTTTTGTTTTACATTATAAGTAATTATTTTTATTTGTGATTGGTAAATCACTTTCAAATTCTTATTCATTTATACTTGCTATGAAAAAACGATGTAAAATTTTGAAGATATATCCGATGTTAAGGGGAAAATTTGTTATATTTTATCCTTAAAGATCACAATAGTAGCCGTTTAAAATTATCAAAATTTTATTAGCAAAACCATTTTTTTTTATTGGAAACATCCTAACAAGAAGAGATAATCGAATAATAGAGTCTCAAGTTTAACTCCCAATTCCATGTTCTAAGGAATTTCTTCTAGAATCGTAATGCGATTAAAAATTTACATTTTTTAAAAACAAATTTTAATTTAATTTCCGATTTTTAATGAGAATTTAAAACTTTTCCTTTTCAGTTTAAGGCTTTTTAGCCGTGACTTTTATAAGAACAGCGATTGATCTAGAAATGAATTTATTTACATAATAAGTTTATTATAAATTCAGGTTTTTTTTTCGTCTCTTTGTGTTTATCATGTCTCTTTTTTCAAGTAAAAATCATAAATATTCTACTTGTCACATCATCTACATTCATACAAAATAAAAATGTTCATGCACCTCATCAAAAATTCATCAAATAGTATAAGAGTGTTCTAGCCATTTATGTGTGTTTGTGCATGCTTTTTATGTACATCCTTCTCAGATCAGAGACAAAAATAAAAGCTTGATATTTTGTAAGAGGTACTTAAATAGTTGTTTTGATCACTCTGATGTAGAAAAGTGCAATAAAATGTTTTTTTAAGTTATAGAAGCTAGGGGAGGAGATGTGTGTGTACCACATGTGATATATCAGGAACAAGACACTACAATCAGAATTTTTTCAAGTATTAAGCAAGAGTGAAACAATTAATTTAATCTTAGTCTTTAATTACACAATACACACAATTCATTAACTCAACATAAAATTTAACTTTATTGGCGTTTCAGGTACATATTAGTAGTAGTATTACAATAACATTATTTTTTATTTTCGTGAAATGCCTTGAAACCATTTCTAGTAGTTGTAAAGCATAGAAAATTTTTTCATTGTACAGTTGTTAAGGCCGAGCACTTCTCATTCCTGCACCTACTTCGATGAGTCCTATTCCAACCATTTTAGGCATACGCCTAGCTTCTTTGTTATGAGCTGCTTGATGTGGAATGCAAGTCGTAACTCTGCGTTTTGAAGGGGGCTTATCATTCACACACCTCAACTTAAGATTTTAACTCAAGAAATAATTCTACCAATCTGCAAATCCCCCCAAAATATGACTAAAAATTAAAACAAAAATGAGACTTAAAAAGTATGTGTATAAGTGATTGGGTCTCATTGTATCACAAGTAATACAAACAAATTTCACAAATCATCATGCTTTAATATTGCACTGAATTTTTTTTGTGTGCTGTTAACTAGTTAAAAGTACATCTACAAAGAAAAAGCATATTTTAAAAATAGTTTAATATTTGTATTTAAATAAGAAAAAAATACTTATTTCGACGACGTGCACACATTTTGTTTTGATTCAGAGACGCTACTAAAAATCGCTATCGTGGACAGGTACTGCCATGTGTTGACTAAAGGAGGGAATTATATGAGGTATTTCTCTTTGTATCTCATGTGATGCAACCAGTCCCAAATTTGTTTCTGCTGTTCAGCCTTCACAAAAAATTATGAAACTTTTGTATCACATGTAATATAAGTGAGCCGAGGAGGATATAATTCTCATTCCGAGAATTAAAGTAAGATTGTAGCTGGTTACATTTCAGCCGTGCAGCATATTCGATTCATGATATCTGTGACAAACCTTTAGTGGAGGAATTGTGAGACGTGTTAAATCTATCAGGACAATTTCCACCCAATGGTGTGGTGTGGATATTGAGGCGTCAGTTTAGATGCGACTTCATCATCTTACTAATGATTCAAAGCTAAAAGGTGGTTTTGATTAGTGGGTCCTTATATGGAGGATAAAACAGCCTCAATAGCTTAATATAACAACAAATAAAGAATTGTAGACATCTATAAAACACAAAAATAAAAAAAGAATGCTAATTTAAGTTCATGTTAAATAGAAATTTATTTTCTTAAAATTATATTACTAAATCGAAAGAATATTCAAGATGTAACTCATTCCATTGTGATACAATAATCTCAATTATTTTTCCTTATTTGTTTATTTATATTATGCAGGCATTAATATCACAAAATTTTAGGTTTTAAAGAAGCATTCTATGTATTTTACAATCTAATTTATGGTGAATGTTTAATACGGTTCTTATATGTCTTTCAAATTTTAGCAATCGTGAACCTTTCTGGCTGTTAATTTAAAATTTACGGACTCCTTTCAAAGGGATTACTTTTCTCACAAGCGTTTAACAGCATGTGAATATACAGCATCCATATATATGCATACAGTAAAATAACGAAGAAGTCCAGAAAATTTACATTTAAATAAATATCAAACTAATCAAAATAGGCAAAAACGATTTTTTTGTGTACTTCTTTCTTAATGCTTTTAAATAAAAACTAGTCACTGCCACTCGCTTCTCTTGATATTACATGTGTATGATGTATTGTTTTTAGATACATAAGTCCCAGCACTAAGCTTTGGATTGTATTCAAAAACATTCTTCATATACATTCTCTTTCTCTTGATTTAAAAAAAGGACAGAGGATTTGAATTTCTAAAAGAAAAAGGGGAATATATTTATCTTTTAAGTCCTTGTAATTTCCCCCCTCTTAGGCAGGGCCGATTTAAGCTCATTTCGGGCCCTGGGCGCAGAAGATCTAATGCCCCTTTGGCACTGGAGTATCGAAACTTATAACCAGAAAATCTGGTTAAGTCTAGCTTACCCAGGCCCTTCTGGGCGCCTGCCCCAAGCGCCCAGAAAGGCAAAAAACAAACAAACCCGGCACTGCTCATAGGAGTCAATTTCCACGAAACCCTTCCATAGCGGATTTTCAATCAATAAATGAAACAAGCTTGCAAAATTTTAAGCATTTTAGTCTAACAGTACCGGAGATCTCGTGATGGGTGAAGGAGTGAATGCTTTTCTTCTCTCTCTCTCTCTAAATAGATGTAAACATAAATATTTATAATATCCAAAGCGATAGCGATGCATAAAAACAGTTACTATTTAAGAAATTTCAGGTAAAAGTCTATTTATTAAATATATATTTCTGTTTTAAAAGTTGTTTATCTTGAGATGAATTAAATTTCAATATGGTAGTCTTAATTACAAATGCAACTAGTTATATTTTACTTTTATAAGTATTTGAACGAAAAGAATTTTAAAATCTGTTCATATACAGTGAAATACGTTTAACGCGAAAACGCTTAAGACGAAATACAGGCTTACACGAAATAATACAACGGTCCCGACAAACTACTCAGTATTTTCTGCCATTTTTTCTCTTAACACGAAACGAAAATCGCTTAACATGCGAAATTTGTTTTTGGAAATAAAATCTTAATGAAATATTTGAGAAAGTTTCTGTGATATTAGACTGTCTTACTGTATTATCAGAAAAATTCGTTGCAGTAGATGAGGATAATGTGTGTACAGCCCTAATTATGGAAGACAAAGACATTTTGGAGTTTGTTCGAAGCTCAAAAAATATCATTGATGTAGATTCGAACGAAGAAAAGGAAATGAATAACCTAACTCCTGTTCCCACGTCATTCGAAATGAGGAACATCACGAAAAATATGCGGAGTTATTTAGACGCACATTCCAACGGTAAAATGAAAAACAAAATGGACGACATCGAACAATGATGACTATATGATGCTAAAAAAGACAATACAAAGAAAAATATCATATTATTTTCTAAAAACTTAATAAATGTTTTGTTTTGCAAAAAAACTTGAACATTTTATATTAAATTTCATTAAGTTCTTGTCAATGTTTTTCCTTCTTTTTTTTAAAATTAAATACACTCATATATACATATCTATGTAAATAAAATGTACTCTAATAAAATTAATTTTGTTGAATATATGTTTTTTTTCTTGCAATATGCTTTAACACGAAAAAATATTTCAGTCCCTTTAGTTTCGTGTCAAATGATACTGTACATTTTTTCAAACATAAAATGAACGAAACATAGATCAAGATTGAGATATCTTTGAACTATTTTCGTGGACTTTCGATAAAGAAACCTTGTTCTAAAGTAAATTTATAATTAAAAAAATAGCTGCATTTTCTATCAATTTCAATTGATCTTCACAACATAGTACAATTCAACATAAGACCACTGAAATGTCGTAACGCATTTACCATTAGGAACCATACCCCTATTTTGTTTAAGCAATCACTCAGCAATACCTCACAATCACTTACAAATCACCTAGTAAGCGTCTGCAAACCGACATCAATTTAAAAACTCTTCACCATCGCTAATCCACAAAGGTGCGAATAGGGCATCAAAGGGCTGCTGAAGAGAGTTTTCAATAAGCTCTCTTTTCAAAAGAACAGCCTGCTCATCATTATCACCAACATCATCGTCATCATCATCCAAGCGTGGGAAGCCGACGATAAGGCCACACGTATTAAGATAAGCAGTCTTCTGGGAGGGAAATAGATGCATATATATATACACATGCACATGCTGCTGGGGGGTTTGCAACATACCTGAAAAATTCCAAAGCTTTATGGGGGGAGATGAAAGGTAGAGAGTAGTAATTATGACCCCCCTTCGCCAATTGGGGTGGGGAAGGCAGAAATGGTGAGATACCGCTCTGTAGCAGGGAGGTTACTGTTTTCTTGCTGACCTCAAGGGCTGTTCAAACGATTTGTCTCAAGGTGCATCTTCACTTTATTCTTTTTGCTTTTTTATTCCATTCTTACCCCCAGCCTCCCCCAAGTTGGAACGTGATTTTGTTTGTTCGTTTGGTTCTTTTTTTTATGTTTCTGTCTTTAGGAATTAGTGGCTTTCTAAGAGAACAATTTCTTTGGTATTTTTTTTAAAAAAGGAGAGGGGGAAAGGGCACTAAAGAATCGTTTGGTGGTGTTTATTTTATGGGATGTTGGATTCGATCAACGGGGTTGATGGGGGATGGGCGGAAACGAGATACCGATCTTTTTTCTTTTTTTTCTGTATCCCAACCCCCCTTTTTTTCTTCATCGATTTTGAGTAGAAGCGTTGGTGGTTGTGCTCTCTCTTTCGAAGATATTAAGATTGAAGACTTTCTTCTCAAAGTAATGGTTTTGTTTTAAGGAAATACTTCTCTTTCTAAATTGCTTTTTTTTTCCGCTTTAAAAACTTATCTAACTTCTCTTTTAGATGAGTAAAGTATTCCGGTACGAGAGATAAGACTTGAGAAAGTAATTATCTTTCTGAAGAAACTCTTTTATGAGTAATTTCCACCGGTTTACTTATATTTACTCACACCTGAGAAGAAAGAAACAAATAATAACCTTGTGGATTTGTTTTGATAAAGGAATAGTAATTATATATTAACAGCAAAAATGGAATTTACTTTATGAAAGGAATAGAAAAATACCTTTTGATTTATTTATATTTGTTATAACTTTGGAATTAAATTATCTTCTTCGATATCTAAAAATATTACTCAAAATTTCATAAAGGTCTGAAATTTACAAACGATACAAATATTTTCATAAACGAAAAGAAAAATTTAATCTCAGAGAATCCTTTGTTATTTATTTATTTATTTATTTATTGCTCTTTTTGATGCTTTTTGTTGCATTTGGATTGATACCCTAGCCGAGAGGTCGATAAAACAACAATTCGTGAGCCGTATGCGACTCTATAGACTTTTCACCCATACAAAATAAAAAAACTACGTCTAATAAAAGAAATTATTGTGTTTTCCCCTTCCTTTTTCAATTCCTACTATTAGTTCAGTTTCTCATGATATATTTATTTATTTATTTATACATCGTGTTCCAATTTTCAATTGTTAATAAAATACTTCCTATTCATCTATTCATGTTCAAATACATTTTTTTAAAACTTGTAGTGGATGTGACACTTGATGTTAATACAGTTTTTTTCAATTATTAATTCATTATATAAATTAAAAAATGAATAAATAGTAACAAACAAAAATAGTTGTCCAACACCATACATAGAAAGAAAATTTTTTCTTTGTGTCCCTGAATTGCAGTGGATAGCAAGTTGGACTTTTAATCCAAAGGTCATGCGTTCGAATCCCACCTGGGATGGCTTAATTTCTGAGAATGGGATTTCTTTTTTGCAATACTATTTTATTAGAATAATGGAATTAAATAAATGAATAAACAGTAGCAAACAAAATATAGTCCAACATCCTATATAGAAAGGAAAATGGAAAATTGCAAGGAAAATCGCTTTCTATTTTGCCACTTAATATTATGATTCAGTCATATGTACATACATATTTATATTAATTGTAACTATTCAATATAAAAAGTAACTAAAATAAAAATTTTATTTGTTAATCTAAGTAAGAATTGATTAAAAAAGATTTTTTTTAAAAAATATTACTTGTTCCTTTATAATGATCTTTTGAAAAAGTTCACCTGTGTTTACATGCACTCTTAAACATCTGATTTGTTTAAATAATTATTTGTGTAAAATGTTTTCCATTAATAATGCTGATTGAGAATCAGTGAAAATATAAAAACTAGTTCTACTAGTAAAAATGTCGCTATGGGAAAACGCTCCTCAACGTTATTTCCACCAATGTTTTCTTAGATGCATAAATGAATTCAGGATCACTCATAAATGGGCAAGAGATACACTTACATCCCCAACCGAAGATACAGAAACACTTTTCATAATTCTGATATGTTTAAGGATTAATAAAAAGAGTTTTGAAATAACTTTTAAATAAATTAACAAGTAATGTCAAATTTAATTATTAGTGCAAACATGAAAATTCAGAATAAAACGCTTACTGTGTCACTGCTATAGAAGTATTTTCACGAAACTTGAAAGTTTAATTTCCACTAGTATGATATTTTGACTGTGACTGTTCTTGCATCAAACCTCGGAAATAAAAATATCTTGGATATTTTTAGATTTTAAAGGGATGGAAAATTTTGTTTCGTGTAAAGTATTATTTAAATATTATAAATAATATTTTTATTGATCGTCCATTTTGATCGCTGCAGCTACCGGAGTCCTCCTTGCGCCCACGTATGGACATAAATGGCTCCTTGATACTCTAATTTTCTTCTTTCATTTATAATTTTGTGCCTCTTTTTCGACAGTTTGTCTCAACCCTGGGGGCACTTGGGGATTTGGATACATGGATTCAAAAGGCATTTTAGTAAAATCTACACCTTTTTATTTTACTTATCAATTTACTATCCAAAGATTGTTTAAGACATCCGACTAGGTTCGGAGACCAATATTTCAAAAATTTATTTTCGAAATAAATTTATTGTTTTAAAAAGCATAAATAGACTTAAAAAGTTATAATTATTAAATAAATATTGTATCATCCTTTGGTTTCGAAAAAAAAATTATTTTTAGGAAATTTTAGCAAAATTTTTAAAGTTAAGAAAGACGCCATAAATAAAAATAAATTGTAAATTATACAATTTTAATTTGCATTGATATACTTCTTGATCCCTCTGAAGTGTATCACAAACCACAGGATAAAAAATGTTTTAAGAAATAAATATTTTATTAGCATTTATACATTTGATGTTAATGATTTTTCATCAAAATTACTGCATTTTCTAAGCTAAAAATGGCTGTAAAATGTGATGAAATGTAGGTGCCTTAAAACCTGTGGTTTGTTACTCTTTGAAGGATCCATAACATATATGTTATAAATTTCACTGAATTTGATTGGATTGTTTAGGAGATATCTCGTTTTTCGTGCACAAATTATTGAAAAATTTCATTCTTCAAAAAATGCATTAAAAATATTTTTATACGCTCGATAAAGTATAAATGCTATAAAAACAACTTAAGAAACTGTCTAGTTTTATGTATTAGTCCTTCTTCCTCAATAGTTATATTTCTTATTTCCTTAATGCCCCCCCCCCAAATAACATCAAACGTCAAACACCTGAAAAGCACTTTTTCAACCTAAACGGATACCTTAAATGAAGGGATCGGTCACTTTAATTGCTAATTTAAAAATTAATAATAATTCTTAAAGTAAGCCGTGATTATTAATTCTGTATCCCGCGCGGATGATACTTCTTCCCAGAGATCTCGACTCTTCTAACTCAAACTCCGATGACTCGAATTAATATAACTCTATCTTCAATATCAGCCTGACGACCATCGACTCCCTTTCTCTCTTCTCTTGACTCTGGATAGCAACTTATGCTTGTATAGTTCGTTTCTCCACGGAAGGCGATTTTAAAATCATACAAAAGTTCTCTAGAACAGTGATGATCTTCAAACTGTTTTCCACGGAATCCTGGGGATCCACAGGGCATACTTAGAGTCTCCATGATTCGCAATAAAAATCGAAAAGAAAATTATAAGTGCGAATGCAAAATGGATTCTCATTCTCTATGAAGTTTGTATACTCACAAATATCCCAGTCATTAAAACTGAAACTTTTATTGATATCTAATAATTGTATTTTGTATATTACTTTATTACTTTATTAACTTTTATTATAATACTAGCTGGTATACCCATTCTTCGCAAGAGTGAATTGAAAAATTAAACAATACAGATTGAAGAATAAAGAAGTTTTTAATGAGTTAATTTTACGTGAATTGCAAACTAAACACAAAAAAAGCTTTTTGCATATCTCAGCTGGAAAAAAACCCCCATATTTTTTAAATTTTAAGTCTAATGGTCTAATAGCTGATAAAAAGGATTTTTTTTATTTATAACGCCCCGTAACACCCTTGAGGGTCGATTTTTGAAAACACCTTCCTAAGCTAATTTCTGCTCAGTAAAGGTGTACATTGTTACAGGGAGGAAGAGGGGGTGCCATATCAGGTGTCGTCCTCGTCACTTGATCTTGGTTCAAAATTACAAGGTCCGTCGCCAAAACCCCTTGTTTAGCTAAACAGTGCGACGTTAATATTTACTCACTCACGCGAATATTCTACCGTTTACTATCTCGGGTTTCACGAAACGATATTAACTTCGTCAATATGTTTTGAAAAACTAAATAGTTTTCTAATCGAAAATCACTTTTTCTCTCTATTTGCCTAAAACAACACCTATAAGGAAAATGAGGAAACAAGTTATCGACATATCACCAAATTCGACATTAAAATCTAAATTTAAGCAACAACACTTCTTCAATTTTGGGTTACAAATTCATGCAAAATACACAGAATTCTCACACTGCTTTAAATATTTCATTGCCATTCAGAACAATGCATTTAAGTGAAAAGACCTCTCTCTCTCTCTCAACGTGAGTAGCTCAAAAACAAAATATGAAAAGAAATTAAACGCTGAATAGGAAATGTGATTGCAGATAACTTCAATAGACCTAGACTTCGACAATTTGCATAAAAAAGAAAAAAAATGCAAGCACATACTAAATATAATGTATGAATAGGTGACACTCTGTTGGATCAGAATTAATATTATTATATATAATGAGTAAATTATATAAAAATTACATTAAAATTTCTTTATTGTAAATAAAAAACTTTTTTAAAAATTGGCTTTACATAAAGTATCTATTGCATGTGTGATCTACGAGTACCTTAAACATAATTTTAACATTTATTCCTCTAAGTGTATATGTGGAAAGAGAGAGAGAGGTTCCCTCAAAACGCCTTTCTGTTCTAAGGGTTCCGTGAGTCAAAAAATTTTGAAGACCACTACATTACATACTAAAAAGAAAAATTAATTATGTATGGAATATTTTCAAATTTTAAAAACACTATATTATAAAGAAATGTGTGAGATATAATGATGCAAATTTATGTAAAAATTGAGGCATTTTTCTGTCTGAAAATGTGCTCGGCGTTTAACGAACACGCACATTTAACGAAGACTGTTTTAAAGCAAATACGGTGAAAATCATTTCACGAAACTGAGGAAACAGAAATATTTTTTCGTGTTAAAGGATATTGCAAAATAAATAAATAAACACATATTCAACAAAGTTAAGTTTTAAAGGGCACATTAGCCACCCATCCGGAGTATAGTGGTTAGTGACGCTGACTACGGTGCCGTAGGGCCTGCGTTCGAGTCCCAGAGAAGGCATGGATATTTACGTTGTATCCCTTCTTTCCTTTGTGTTGTGTGCTTCACGCTTACTTCTAAGTAAGCCTTCGTGTGATACTTTGTGGTGTACGGGGTTATAAATGTTCTCAATAAAAAATAGATTACATTTTATTTACATAGATATGTATATGCATGTATTTAATAATCAGTAAAACAAAAACATTCAAAGGAGCTTAATGAAATTTAATATAAAGCTTTCAAATTTTTTGAAAATCAAAACATTTATTGAGTTGTTAGAAAATAATTTGATATTTTCCTTTGCATTGTCTTTTTTTAGCATCAAATTTTTAATAAATTGTTCGATGTCGTCCATTTTGTTCCCATTGGAATTTCCTTCTAAATAATTGTGCATATTTTTCGTGACGTTCCTCATTTCGAATGATTTGGGAACAGGAGCTGCATTATTTATTTCATTTTCGTTGTCGGAATCTGCATCAATGATATTTTTTGAATTTTGAACAAAATGTCTTTTTCTGCCATAATTGAAGCTGCACACACATTATCATCTACCGCAATGAATTCTTTCCATGATACAGTAGGATAGTCCAATAATACAGAAAAATATTGTGAAACCAACTCTCTTTCACTTTACATTCAGCTTAAATCTTTCTGTATTTAGTTCATTTCCAGAAGGGAAATCTTTTTTTGAGTTTTATAAGAGATTTTCGTTTCGCGACAAGAGAAAGCGTTTTCGCGTTAAACGAACTTCACTGTACATCAGTGATTTCCAAAGTGGTCTATATCTATCCCCAGAGGTCTATGACGACCTGCAAGGGATCCACGTAAGCGAAAAAAATAATTTGGGGGCCCATGAGGTATAAATGGGGGTCTATGATAGTGGCTCTCATTAAACCAGATTTGACATTAATTTTAAAAGAAAATTTATTCAAGTGGAAACAGATTTTACCTATTTAACGTATTTATTTACTAAATGTAATGAGATTAGTTTGCAGTTATGAGGTGACAGCATAAATTGTATTAAAACAAGAACCATTTCAGTGTTTCTTTCCAGAATTAAGGTAAAGGAGAATAATAATGGAGGTCGCGAAGTTTCTCAATTTGTCACGGACAATCTGTCAGGACGTTTTAATCTACGTTCAGCCCTTTAAGTGCCTTTATTCAGATTTTGAAATTACGTTTAATGATAAAACCACAGTGGACAATCAATTAATATGGTCACATTTAAAAAAAATTTCATAATGCAGTAGGAACTTATCGGAATAGGCGCTAACGAAGATCT
This sequence comes from Trichonephila clavata, assembly GCA_019973975.1. Classification (NCBI taxonomy): domain Eukaryota; kingdom Metazoa; phylum Arthropoda; class Arachnida; order Araneae; family Nephilidae; genus Trichonephila; species Trichonephila clavata. The sequence continues at coordinate 23,093 of BMAO01031989.1, read as the reverse complement.
TAAAGTTTAGAAACGGATTCAATCAATTTTGGCTTTAAGAAGACATACCTGTTATTTGTCGCAAATTATGGAATATCGTAAGAAAGGTTTTGATTGTGCTTTTCCTAGCGAGAAGTTTCGGCGCGGTTGCCGATCTCCAAAACAAAAAAAAAAACAACAAAAAAAAAAAAAAAAAAAAAAAAAGGAAAAAAAACTGGTTACTTTATTAATAGAGGAGATTTAAAGTTAAAAACTTGACAAGATTGATGCCAAATGTTAAAAATTTGTTATTGAAGCATCAGATCTATCTCTCCCATTAAAAGCATTTGTTTGTTGTTCAGTTACGTTATGCATTAATTAAAATCTAATTAACATGGGCTTCTTAAGTTTTAAACACTATACTTCACTACAGTTAGAAATTTAATTCTTTTAAAATAAGTAACTATGCTATAGCTGTCAAAGACATTAAAGTTGATAAATTTGCAAAAATTCAATATTAGGTAAGCAATATTAGGTATTTACCCCAAACCGAAAAGCATGGCAAGGCCACTAGGAAATAAAAAGGTTTGGGAACCTCTGCTGTACATAATACTTTCTCATGTATAGTATTATTTATCAAGTCCTTAAAAAAATTTATTTTAAGAAAAATCTTTTTTTGGGGGAAAAAAACAAACTTAACTTTTGATAAAATTTCAACAAGTTCTGATATCTACAAGAAATCTGCACAGCAAATTAAAACTAGAACTCTCCTTTGTCTATGTTTCTTAAAAAAATACATTTTGCAAAGAAACACAAAAAAACCGCACATCATTATCTACGATAAGATCACGTCGACTCCAAAATACCATAAAAATCCTTATTAATTGTGTGTTCGTGGTTTAATGAGGATTATTTTGTATCCACCTGCTACTGCATCAATAAAAAGAACTGTTTAACGCTGCTCCTCGGAGGAGAGTGGAAATCGTGATAATGTATGCAATAGCATTGACTGCCGACAACAGATCACGAAATACGTGGTTGAGTCACTGCATTTTGTCCAGCCTTCACACGATAGAGTGTACGGGAGCATTCGAAAAGTTGCGATTCATTTCTTCTTCTTCTTTATTACCCAGATAGATGTGCGTAAATGATAAGGTATGTTAATTCATGGTCACTAGATTAAGATATTAAATGTAAATTAGAAAGAGGCTGGAGAATTATTATTCGTATAATATATTCCGCGAAGTAATAATAGTATTCTTGTTTGCATGTAAAAAAAAGAAAGAACATATGTAATATATTTGATAGATAAAAGGAAAAAGATATGTTAAATGTTTTCCTTAATAGTAACTTAAACTTGTAATGCATGTCGGTTCCTGCTTCTCTCTGAAACCCCTTGTCTACCCTCAGACCCAGCTAGGTGTGTGGGAGAAACTGAATAATCAGCAGACATGATTCACACTAATTTTTTTATTGTCACCAAAATATCAAGCAGACACAATAACAATCTAATTAAGATTACAGATCAGATAGTAGAGCACGGAGGTGAGACTCAATAGCCTGGGGATAATAATACGGACCCTCAACTGATTCCACAATAGCTTAAACTCGCTCAATATAAACTACGTCGCACACTAATAAGCTAACTTCTATTTAAATAAGGATCACGATACCTGTACCGTTATGAAGTCCAGTCCTACACTTGAACCTTGAAGGCGATCCTTATCCGGTTTTAATCACCGTCGATTGATCCACTCTCACTAATCTTCCATTTATAAACTCCAAATGCACTTAATCATTTCACAATCCTCCACTCTCCAACTAACCAACTAACTCCTAAAACTCGCGAATACAGAATTTATATAATATACTTAATTTGCATAATCACGCTTTCTTCACTCGGCGAAAGTTGGTTGAAATAAATATTTTTCTTAAAGAGTCCTTAAGGGGTTAGTAGAGCCGCGTATAGATCCATCACAAACTGTTACAGAGAAACTAAAAGCATCTTATAAGAGGATCAACTTTAGGATGTAGAAATATACAGGGTGTCTCAAAAATAGCACTCAAATTCTGCTCAGCTAGATTCCTCATTGGAAGTACATAAGAATGCCCAAAGAACTGCTGTATCGGTACGCGCGATCCATAGTTTACGAGAAACATACAAAAAACAAAGTATGACGTCACAGTAGTATTAGACGCATCAACAGCAGTATTTGAAAATATTTATAAATGCAGATATTCAAAGTGTCCACCGAAGTACAAACACCCTGCAAACGAGCAACTAAGTCCATTTATGTTGCCACTGAGTCTCGATAGAGCAATTCCTTCAGATTATTTCATAGGAAAAAAATCCAATTACGGGAGATCTGGCGATCATAACTGCCACAGAACGGAGCCCTACGTCCGAACCAGCGGCCAGAGTATGCCATATTCAGGCAAACACGTACAGGAGCACAGAAATACGCCTAAGTCCCATATATCATGAACCATTATGCATCTTTATTCGTTCATCGTATTTTTCTTGTAAACTATGGTACACTCGTACAGATACAGTTGTTTGGACATTTTTTTATGTACTCTCAACGAGGAATCTAGCTATGTGGAGTTTGGGTGCCATTGATGGGACACCTTGTAATGTAGTTAGCTCTTTATTGCGTAATCATTTATATTATCATATATAGTAAAATACGTTTAACGCGAAAACGCGTAAGACGAAATATCGGTTACGACGATATAATACAACGGTCCCGACAAACTTTTATGTATTTGCATGTATTTTTGTTCTCTTAACACGAAACGAAAATCGCTTAACAGTTAAAGATTTCCTTTCTAGAAATGAACATATTACGAAAAACACCAGCCGTGTCAGACTGTCCAACTTTATCATCTGAAGAATTCGTTGCAGTATAGGAACATAATGTGTGTACTGCCCCAATTTCGGAAAACAAAGACATTTTGGAGTTTGTTCAAAAGCTCAAAATATATCATTGATGTATAACCCGACGACAAAAATGAAATGAATAATGCAACTGCTGTGCCACGTCACCGAAATGAGGAACGTCATGAAAAGTATGTGCAGTTATTTAGATGCATATTCCAATGGTGAAATGAATAACAAGATGGACGATACCGAACAATTTGTTGACAATTAGATGCTAAAAAATAAAAATATCACATTATTTTCCAAAAACTCAATAAATATTTTGTTTTTCAAAAAATTTGGAAATTTTGTATTACATTTCTTTAAGTTCCTGTGAATGTTTTTGTTTCATTGATTTTTTCATTAAATATATGCAAATATATTGCAACATGAATAAATTCTAATAGTTAATTTGTTGATCATGGTATTTTTGCACTATCTACTTAAAACGGAATCTTCTAACACAGGAAAATCAGTCCCTTCGTTTGTGTTAATGCATTTCACTGTAAGACATCAGCAATTCCCACATGACAAATGTAATTTTAAGAATTTAACGAAAATCCCTAGTTCTTAATCAACTCTAATTTGGATTTTGACGTTGTTTATTTCCTTTAGAATAAAATGTAAAACTACACAAGATTAAAAACTGAGAATGTGCTTGCTATAATAATGGAAGTAACTTTTAAAAAGCATATTTCTTGGTCAGGGGATCCGTGTATACTTTAACTTTAAAAAAGATCCAAAAATTATTACATTAAACATGGAAATGTGGGATATGTTATCAAATCACATCAAATAACAAGGCTAGATCTTAAATGTTTCTCAATAGTTTATTATTAAAAGAATCTTTTGATGAGAATTACTATAAAAATGTAACTCATTTTCAACTCTTTTCTGCTGAATGAATTCATAATATATGTATTTTGAAATAATCAAATAATCTGTACTTTTGGCATATAGTATTTAAACAAAATAATATCTACGTTTAGAATTTATTTATATCATATGTCCAAATTCTTAATGTTAAAATTAAGGTTGATGATTGTGAATTCAAAGATGAATCTAATTAAGTGTTTTTTCTAGTTTGAACAAAAATTTTCAACAAATTATTTCAAATAAATTCACTGAGCAAATCTAAATGCTTTCTTAAAGTGAAACGTTGCATAATACCTAAAAAACACATTAGAATCATTCTATAGTTTTTTAAAATATTTAACTTGATGTTGAAAGCAATTTGAAATCTTTATACATGTTATAAAGTTTTTAAAGTATTTACACACACACAACAATTATAATATTAAGAATACTCATAACTCATGGACTCATAATACACGCAACATCATAGATTGTTTCCTATCATAATATTTCAATTATAAATTTAAGAATTATCTTTAAAGAATCTTTGATTTTTATCAAATAATTGTAAATCAAGATATTGTGAAACAAAAATCTTTTAACAATTATTTGCGTTCAAAAATTGTTGCTAAGCTAATATATGACTGTTATTTAATAGGCAATCAAACTAAAGCAACATTGTCAAAGATTCATATTCGAATTAAAAATAATTCTTATAAATCAATAAAGATTTACAATTTGATCAAAATAATTTTATTTTATTCTTACAATAGTTTTCCATTCTATTTTATACTTCTTTCCCATGAATGTTCTAAAATATATTTAAAATCATGCTTGATCAAGAAATATTCATTGTAAATCCTTTTTGTTTCTTTTTTTTAAAATTTATTTTTATTGCTTTTAGGGTTATATAGTCTGTTATTTAGGAAAAGTTCTGTAGAAGGAGTCTTATAAAAGCTATATTTAACCATGTAAATGAACTTTTTTTTAACTATCAGTTTTTAAGGGGTTATGTTATAATCATAAGAGATTTGCGTGAAAGCTTAAACTATCTCTTAAGGAAAATAAAGCAATATACACTATATTGCTTACAAAAGTTCAGTTTGGAATACAATTTTACATCTATATGAATTTTCATGAAAAAAAATCTGACACTAGATTAAAAAGCTACTTAAATAGACTTTTATGAACTTTTATATTTAAATGCTTCAAAATGAAACTAGATGTCTCATTAATTATACTATTTTAAAAAATGCTATTTTTGCCATTTTTATATGCAGAGGCATTTTAGCCAGTTGTTTAAAGAGCAATGTTTCATCCCTCTTCTCATTGAAACAAGAGAAATGGCTTGAAGATAAATATTTTTTTCCTACTCATATTTGTTCTTTAAATTCTCAAGTAAACAAAAAAAATTCTGTTCTAAGATTTTTGTTTGAAAAAACCCTTTCTTTTTCATAAGAAAAATAACTTACTCCTAAATTCTATTCCATTGTTTTAACGTATCGCTTACAACTTTTTAGAACTATTTTTGCATTGCATTTGCATTTTGCATTTTGTATTTAATATTACATATTTTCCCTTTTTTCAATATCTTAAAACGTCATAAGCATTTAAACATTTCTAGTTCTTTTATATTAAATTAAATGACTTGATTGGAACTTTTATTCTTTAAATTCGTGATTCAGTTATTATTTAATTAGATTTAATGAAAGATTTGACTCAAAATAAAGGGTTCAAAATTGAAAATTTTAAGTTTATAGCTTTTTATCTATAAGAGAAATATTTTCTCATTATTCGCTCATTAGATCTAGAAACAAAATTCGATTTTCTGTCTCCAGGAAGAAGCCATACACTTTCCATATGTATATCTGATATACATCGTGATTTAGTACAAAATCATAATACTATCCATTTAAGTATTACCTCCTTTTAGCTCATTACTACTTTTGTACATCTAATTCCCTATCACGAAATGAAAGTTTTATTGCTAAAATATGCCTCTGTTTTGTGATATTTTCCAATTTCTTTTCTCTTCCACAAAAGGGAAAGAGGCATGAAATTGAAAAGCAATACCACGAGTATATAAATCAGAAGAAAAACCTTCATCATTTTTTTCCAACTACCAAATAATCATTTGTAGTTGGTCCCAAGGCTTTGAACCATTTCATGAACGTATAATGATTCGGAAAGAATGCAAAGGTCACCTGAGAAGAAACTCGGGGCCAATGCTATTATCAATCACAACTCGGATGGTCAGGAAATACCATATAGTCGCTTGCGCTTTTTCACACACAGTCTTTCGTTCAGCAATGCTACAATGTTTCCTCTAAAGGCTCATTTTTCTTCTTTTTATCTACGATCTTTATAGAAAGGTGACTGAACAATGTGATATGGTGGATGAAAAATATGTTAATTACCTCAGTGTATAAATAGTTTTATTTCCTTTCATGATCTTGTGTCAATGTTCTCCAGTTTTCCATGTTGTTCTCGTACATTTAAATTCTTTTGATAAGGTAGCAAAGCATCGAGTTAGATTACTTGACTGATAGAAAATAACTTGGAATAGAAAAAATGGATCTAATGTAATGACTATTATAATTTATGGCAGAATTAAAAATAAAATGAAAAATTACTTATCACTGAAATATTTGAGTGACTGTATCAAAGAAATACATGAAAATTAAACAAAATATGGAAGATGGAAAACAATTTGCATTTATGAGTTAATTTCATATAGTTTTTCATTCGTATTCTCTTTACTCTGAGCACTATTCGAAATGATTTCATTGTATAATGATCACTTTTACTTTTACTTTCTTATCTATGTATATTTTTAATCCATTTTCATCTAAATACTATATACAGTCGAACCTCCATATAATGAATCAACTAAATCCCGAAAGAGAATTCGTTATAGGAAATTCACTATACAGAGGGTTCATCTTTGAATTTCCTTGCAAAGATAACATAAAAATATTGTAATTCTCAAACACTATACATTATATAAAATTTATGTATATTCCACCTTTTGTAAGTGCATATTTATATATTTTCATATCTTACTATCAAAGAAAGAAAAATAGAAGACTACAGAGGATTCTGACGTCTAATCCCACTCCTGAATAGTTAAATTTTCTTTGATCCAAGCATATGCTTTGAATTCGAGCTACTAGAAGCAAGGATCCAATAGTCTGATTCTTTGACGATGAACTAGGACTGAGTCTAAGGATGCAGGACACCGATAGACGCTCAGGAGTAAAAGACTATCAAGATTCTCAATCAACTGGAAATCAGGGGATAGACTGAACTATTCTTGGATGACTCTACAGCTCATAGCTCTGGCAGTATGAACTATAACAGAGCCATTCAGCTTTCTGATATGTAATTCAGAGAATAATTTAGATCCAGAATAATTCCTCAAATGGAGAGAAAATAGATGTAATCAAAGGAAAAGATATAGTCTCAGAAAATGAACTTCGATCTACGTGAATTTTGAATCAAATCGTAGAATGGTTCAGGCAGAAGTATCTATGAAGATCCTGAATGAAAATAGAACTCAGGATCCTCTTAGTCAAATACTACGCGATCTTCAGTAATGTGATAAGCAATATTATATCGATATACAGGGTAGGAGGAATAGGAGATAGTAATGGATAGTGTTTCAAGATAATATTGGTTGGATTAGTTAGTGGATCAAGGCAGTCTCTCACGTTTCTTTTGTTACGATTGTAAATAGTAGTATGCTAAGAGTCCTTTTATGCAAGTCTGGTAAGTTCAATAACTCTAGATTCTTTCGAATATAGACAATTTTCTAGTTCTTACTCAATCTAAAAGATCTATAATAATCACTGTAAGTCAAATATCACTTTCTACCTTCCATAGCAACACCCTTATTCAGATCAGACTTTTATATCAATCTCTTCTTCAATCAGTAGTACAATTCTATCCAAAACAATTTTACTTTTCACAAATGTCAAGCTGGTCTTAAGAAATAGTCATTCGATTGTAAGGCAAAAAAAAAAAGTCATGACCAAATGATTTTAAATTTATTCAGTATGATTCATTGCAAAGTCTTTTTTATGAGCCAGGCTGAAGTATTGTATAAATATCGAAAATATGGGAAGGATATGTTTCAATTATGGCCTGCATATTTACTATGTGTATCGCGTAATCGCTAACTCTATAATAACTCCCTAGGATTGGCCTTGATTCCTATGTGTCGTTTGCTGTGTGCCTGATGTGCTTCGTTTCACATATAATCTTGCTTAATAGGTTACAATAATACCAAAGTACCCTTATGCTATGTAATTGTTTTACAAAAATTATAGGTTCAACGTATAGATTGAGGGCCTTTGGAAGTGATTATTCTCTTTTTGGATTTGCATTGCAGATAGTTAGTGATGAGATAACAGATTCATTCTCGGCTTCTGGACATTTATCGCTAAAGTAGGCATGGCGATCGATTTTATGTCACCAAAGAAATTAGCATCACTAAGCCCCTCCCTACTACACTTAATATGTATAAATGGTATCAATTGATTGGGTAAAAAGGTCCTTGCCCTTGATGAGTTGTTTCTTTCCCCTCTATAATAGTTGAAATATTTTTACAACAGTTGCAAAATCTATGGTGAAACCAATCTTGCCTAAATCCTCACAGCTTCACAAAATTTTTAAATTTGGCATTTTCTAGTGAGTTTTTCTAGTATTTTCTTTCGTAGTTTTGTTACAAATGACTCCATATATTTAACTAGGTTCAATTCCGTATCGAATTTAAGAGCTTGACTCATTTTATAAATCATAAGACTATTCACTGCTACTGGAGATTTGATATTCGTAGATGCTATTTGTGGAGTAAAGTTGTTTGAGTGCTTCTTAAGAGAAAAATATACTTTAATACTCATTTACACAACAGATAAACCTTCTCCAATTGCTCCACAAGAATATTGAATTTGTTCTCTGCCTGATTGCTACTTGTTTTAAAATCATAGTTTTGTTTTTTATTGGTGCAAATTTAACTTGGAGGTCTAGGGCCTCGGAGATCTTAAATACCATTAATGAGTGGACGTTTGGAAATATTTTTCTTTCAATGTTCGATTGTTTGAGATTTGGACGCAAGGAATTCATATGAAAATCAGGTTTGCACCATGTTTCAATAACAAGCAGTGGTTAAAAATTTTTTCGATGTTATGTGGCAGATCGTATCAAATTGACAATTCACTATGTTAAAATCGACAGAATGAAGAGTAATAATACTTTAGTTCTTAAAATCTACGAAACAGTCATCCTTAAAATAAGAATTGTATAAAATACTAGATTAACTATTAAATTAACACAACTTATTACAACTTTGCCAAAACTCACATATGAGGCTTGCACATTATCATAGCACACTCATCACAATATGAGTCAGCCCTGCTGAAAGCACATTCCTCTAGAGACCGGATAAACCAGAGACACAACTGTGCACCATTCCTGTTCTTGAATTTCATATTTAATAACAGGAAAAATGCAGGAAGAATTGTGTTTGATGGTACTTGCTGTTGCTCTACGTTTGCCTTTACATCTTCTCTACGACCTCCGATGGCAACTCCCTTTCTTAGAAGCCAGACTTCCTGACCTTGTCAGCTCTCTTGCAACCTTCTTACGTCTTCCACGATTTCTGCAGGTTGTTTTCGGTGTTGGAAATGGACTTAGCTCCTACAAAAGTGCTGCTGCTGACTGTGAGGATTCAGTACTGAAATAGATTAGCCAATTGCTGCTGTGAATTAGACTAAGTTTTTATATGGTTTAAGGGCTTATGGATTTGTTAATAATGAATTGTAAGAGCATCAAATAATCAATATTAGTTTAATTGCCACATAAAAAGAAAATCTTATAACATTTCGGTACTATCCGTATTACCTTTTACATTATATGCTATAGTTACATTATTCAATAGTAGGTATTACTGTTGTCGAAGACAGAAAGAACGTAACAGCATGCTTTTCCCAACGGATACTACACTTACATAAGTTTGCAGTCATTTATAGGTTTTATGTAAAATTAATTAACTTTGAAATGTTAAATCTTAAGCAGATAACTAAAATACAGCAACAACCCAATTTGAAGTATCAGGCAGTTGTACTTACAATAGAAATGGTTCGTTTGCGCTTCTGTTTAAACCACCCAATAACACGAACGAATCACAAAGTCGCCCTGACACTTTATCATTGCCAATGCGTCAAGGCGAATGTACCAATTCATAACCATTACGTGAAATAAGGTTATTTGCTTAAATGTGCTTATATTACTCGAGTGTCCCCATTTGCCGAGTTAACCTCATAAAAATAAATTATTTAACATTAAATTCCTTTAAAAAATAAAATTTAATTGGGTTAAACGTTTTCTAATTGAAGTTAACTTCTTATGGCACGGTAGGGAAAAATTTTCGTTACGCGATGATATAAGGTAGGGATGTATTTTCCATTTCGGTGGAGCGAAGTTCCGATTTTTCGACGATATTAAAACAGCCATCTAATTTTTACTTTTAAAATCAGACAAAAAATAATAACAGAATCTAAAAGATCATTTATTTCACCATGATGCGGAATAATTCTTTTTACAAAATAATGATATTTTCTATTTTTTACGATTTTTTCTAAAATGAGTCAAAATTGATGTGTTTTTGCAAAAATGATTTCTAAATCATTGCGTATGAATTTATTTTCGTGTTATTAAAACGATATTTTACACTAAATAAGTTCATGCCTTTTTCTTTTAGAACCAGTCATTTAAAAATAAAATATCGAAAATATTTTTTTTAATGATGGAATTTCGTAATTTTGAAAATTTCTATTCTTCTGTCTTCTTTCACGAAAAAAGCTTTTTTTTTATAAAAAAAAACAACGAGCCCTTTAAAATTGTAAACAAACTTTCAAATGTTACTTATGAGATAGATAAACCAAATGATTTTTTATGGGATCTGTTAATTTTCCTATTTCTTAATACAAGAAAAGTAACACATATAGTTCATTCTACAAGATTAAGACCTTTTCATTCAAAATCAAATTTCCAATTATGCTAAATTCATGAGGTTAACATATAATTGAATGATAAACATCTCTGTTTTTTCTTTGCGTTTTATATTTCTGGTGATATTTTGATTTTATGCTGGTGTTGTGTTTGTTATGTTAGTTTTATGTGTTATAGTTTTAAAAATGAAGGCATTAATACATTTTTTTCATTTACATAACACTTCTTAAAACAATATTTCTTAAATATGAAAAATATTTACACACATGAGTAAAATAATGGACAAAACATAATTAACCTTTCTTTTTAATGAAAAAGCTGCATATTAGCTTTGAAAAATAATATAAAAATCTAATAATCTTTAATTTTTTTTAAAAAATGTAGTTTTAAATGTTAAAAAAATAAAATAGAGACGTAATTAACCAGTTTTTTGAGGAAACAGCTGCATATTATCTTTGAAAAATATAGTAAGACTGTAAATCTTTATTTTTTTTAAAACAAGTTTTAAGTGTTAAACAAATAAAATAAATGGGAACTTCATTGGTCATGTTCGTTTCGAGATTCTTAAATGATATTGAGTGCAAAACCTACATTTCTTATTTTAGTTACCACAAGTCTTTGATAGCAAAAGTATGTACTGCAACACCCATAAGCACAATGTGTATGCGTGAGGGGGGAATAGAATAATAATAATGATACTTTTCTATAAATGTATACGATAAAATTTTTTTAGTATATGTATTGAAAATGAAAATTTTGCTTATACTTACACCTTTTCCATCTTAATTATTTTTAAATACAGTTTTAAATATTAATGATAATAATAAATTTGTTAATTACATATATAAAATTACTTTAAAATAAACTTAATTATATAATTCCTTACATATAAGCCAAAGAAGCTAAGGGGCCTCAGGGATGTTAATTTTGTCTCGAGGGTGAAAATATAAACAATATTCAAACAGGAATATTTCTTTTAAATTTAAATTAAATAATTCAAATCTTTTACACATTATTTACAAACGATTATGGTTTCAAAAAAATACAAAATGTTTGAAATATAATCATAATTTTAGAAATTATAAGCATATATAAATAAGAAATATTTCTATAATAAATATTAATTAAGATTTACGGCGCGCACCCTATTTTCAAAATAGTAGCCTTTGATGCATAAAAACTTTATAGAATTATAAAATGTATCACCACCCTAGTAAATTAAAAATAATATATCTTTTGTATTTCAAAATATTCGAAAAATATTGAAATTTTTAAGAAATTTTTTGAAAATATATATTTTTTATTTTTTAAAAAATATAATTTATTATTCTATTTATTTAAAATTACTATAGTGTAATAAGGATACATTTAACTTTATAAATCAACTTATTGCTAGTAATTAAAGCTAATACGTTTGAAAATAGCATGCGCGCCTTAAATCTTAGTTACTATTCCTTATAGAAATATTTCTTATTTACATATGCTTATAATTTTTAAAATTATGATTATATTTTAAACATTTTAGACTTTTCTGAAGCCCTATTTATTTATAAATAATGTGTAAAGGATTCGAATCATTTAATTTTAATTTCAAAGAGTTATATGTATTTGAATATTGTTTATATTTTCAGTCCTCCAGAAAAAGTTAACACCCTGAGACCCTTAACTTCTTTCGCGTGTTCACCCTGATACACACATGCATTTTTTAATTAATTAAACACTTCTTCCCAGGGGTCCTAGGAAACATTTTGGTAGCTTATGATTTAAATGATATCAAGGTTACGTAACATTCACGTTCAACTAAAGCTTTCCCGTCAAACGTTCACTTTTTAACAATTTGAACAACAATCGTCCATAGCATCAAAATCCTATAGTTATTCTTATTAACCCTATGGCAAGACGAACACATGTATAACGCAGAAATTTTCATATGCACAACCCTTCTTCCTGTGTCTCAGACTTATCCTAATTTACTCATTTTGCTGGCTTTAATTTTGTGATTGATATGTGTGATAGAACATACTTATATACTTAGAAATGGGCTAAATTCACGTGATATCACAGTCACATGATAATTGTGATCACGTGTTTCCAGCTCTAATCAGTTCATAGATTCATCTGACATCACAGTTACATGATAAATGCAATCATGGATTTTCAGCCAATTAGCTTAAGCGCATCGCTGTTGCCAGCTTCTATTTATTGCGGAAACTTTCCTTTAAAAAGTACATATTTGTCAACAACTACGTAAATTGGTAAACAAAATTTATTTGATTTAGAAGTACATTAAGTTTTGAGAAACTGTTTAAAAAGAACCTTAATCTTAATATTTAATACTCTTACGCAATTATCACATTAGAAATCTTATCTAAGTTTTGCAAGTAGAACAAGTACAAGTCTTATGTCAGTTTTGGATTCTATGGAGAAGACGGGATTGCATTTATCATGTGACCGTCAAGAACTTAGCCCACTGTTCACCAGAGTAATTCGTACATAATTTCAAATACTTTGACGTGTAAAGGCAAAATTTATTTTGCAGGAATGCCGAAAAAGAAATATTTATATTGCTAATATTCCTAAATTTTAATGTCATAAAAAGTAAAAAGTCTGTTATGACCTCGTGAACTTAAACTGATATCGAATATTTTTTTAACTTGAAAAATCTCTATTTTTACTTTCAGTCTTTATTGTTTATTGCTCAATAAGAAATAATAGAAGCTGTTGCATAATCATTTAGGATGGAATGTATAAATGTCTTATAACTGACTAAGGAGAGCAATGTAAGGCCATTTTCAAACAACTTTATGGATCAAGATTTTTAGAATGCTAATTATGTAAGTCTGTTGTTTCAAAATTTTCCCAAAGTACTTTTCTGGCACTCTTAAGTTTGATGTATCATTCAATATCAAAAAATCTAATTCATTTTTAACCTATAGTCGAATTTTAATTTAAATATTTCGGAAATATTTAATGCATCTTAAAAAAACTGAATGGATAATTTTTTTATTTCTATTTTGCAGAAGCAAACAATTTCTTTCGATCGTATTGAAGTATAAAAGTAGGAAAAGTAAAAGTAAAAGAATGGGGGAATCGAAGAAAATTTGCATTTTTAGCTCTAACCTTATGAAACTATAATTAATCTTACTAAAATGAAAGCCCACCTTTCTTAAATCGTCAATATTTATAACAGGAAAACTAATTAATATTTTGCTATACTTTGTTGTTACAGATTTTTACCAATATGTGTTAATTTGAAAGCATAAAAATTTAAAAGCCCAATATTTTTATCTATTTAAATCAAAAACATATGTAATTTTATAAAAAAAAATCTCTTGGGTATTTTCTTATTCCGTTTTCTTAGAAACTTCTGACTAATAAGTTAGTTGACATAAGACCTTGCAGTTTTCAAAAAGGTTTTATTTCTTTTCATTTGACTTTTATAAATTTTTAAAATTACTTCAAAGGGGCGCATTCTCGATCAAAATTATACAAAATAAGCATCATTTCTAGACTTAAGTAAGACAATGAAATAAGGAATAAGTTTAAAAAATACAGTTCCAGAAATATAATGTTAAACAGAAATTTGGAAATGGAGTGAAAAAAGAAATTGTGAAAGAGATACAAAGAATACAAACACATAGTAATGATAAATCATGACAATAACAAAACTACACTGCTGGCCACCGTAAATGCACACCCTGAAGGAAGCACGCAAATAACATGAAATTTACAACATGCATTAGTGGAGGTGAGATATGCAAATGATTAGAATTTCAGCGCAGACACACATCGCACACGCCTGTGGCGCCACCTCAAAGCGCTATTTAAGGCTTGGAGATTTCGACGATTTCAAGTTCGGCAATTGTGTTTTTCTTGTAGTTTTTTCAAAAAACTATCAGTTATGTCTCGTAGAAAACAGCGATCAGCTTTTGATCAAGTATCCGAGTTCGACAGAGGAAGGATAGTGGCCTACCGAGGTTGTGGATTATCATTCAAGGAAATTGGTAGTCGTGTTGGACGAAACCAAACAACTGCAATGCGAATATGTGACCGTTGGATGCAGGAGGGTACAACGGACCGGCGTGGTCGATCGCATCCACCTGAGTCCACCATTTCACGTGAGGACAAGCAAATTGTGCGCATGACAGTGATGGATCGCTCAGTCACATCACGAACCATAGCACAGCACATTGAGTCTGTAACGCATCATTCAGTGTCTGCGCGTACCATTCGACGCCGTTTACAGCAGAGTGGTCTGTCCGCAAGACGTCCATTGCATGGTCTACTCTTGACGCAGAACCACAGACGTCTCCGCCGCCAATGGTGTGATGAAAGAATGATGTGGGTGGCAGAATGGAATGAAGTCGTCTTTACTGACGAGTCACGCATCTGTCTGCAACACCACGATGGTCGGATTCGAGTCTGGAGACACCGTGGAGAGAGAAGGCTGCACAGCTGCGTTATGCACCGCCACACTGGTCCTGCACAGGGTATTATGGTATGGGGAGAGGTGTTGGATATCACTCTCGTACTCCTCTAGTACGCATTGCTGGTACTTTAAACAGCCAGCGCTACATCTCTGAGGTGTTGGAGCCAGTTGTCCTTCCTTACATTCAGGGCTTGGCCACAGCCATATTTCAACAGGATAATGCACGACCACACGTGGCACGTATTGTCCAAAGGTTCTTCGTCAATCACCAGATTGAATTGCTTCCCTGGCCGGCTCGCCTTTCGGATCTTTCGCTGATAGAAAGCATGTGGTCTATGGTTGCTCAACGATTGGCCCAGATTACACCCCCAGCTGCCACACCACATCAATTTTGGCAACGTGTGGAAGCTGCTTGGTCTGCTGTACCCCAAGAATACATCCAAAGTCTCTTTGAATGAATGCCGAGGCGTGTGGCAGCGGTGATCTCCAACAACGGCGGCTACTCTGGCTACTGATTCTGGCAGGAACCACACTTCACAGAAGTCTATAAATTTAATCATTTGATACTTGGTCAACATGTTATCTACAAAATAAATTTTGTTGTGCTATCTCTTCTCTTTCTTGGTGTTGCATTTACGGTGGCCAGCAGTGTGTTTGGTGAATTTCATCACCCAAATAAGATAGCCAATATGAGAAAAAAATGGTTTGAAGCAAAAATAAAATCTTTCTCCTCATTTCGAAAATCTGTAACATTTGATCCTACTTTCGTAACTTTACATTCCTTATTAAAATAAAAGCGAACGTGTTATTTTTCCATCAGCAGGTTAGAAATCGTCGCCACGAGTATAAAATTACACAAAATGGTATCCGAAATGAGGAGAACGATACATTCAAGCTTTATTGCTACTGGAAAGTAATCGTTTGTAAACGTTTCGGTTAATTAGAGACAGAAAAAAATGGCGAAACAAATTATTTGCCCAGTTGATATTGGACTAAAAAAGTAATACAACCAAACACACAGAAAAAACACTCAAGTCGCTCTACGAAAATGCATGAGGGGTATTGGACCCAGATCCTTTAATTTTGAATTAAGGTAAGTTATGAAAGGGTGACCTGTGAATTAGCCCACCATTCTTCAGATATTCGTACCACGCCAACACAAAGATTTTGAACCTCAACTAATGAATGCGCACTTCTGCATGACGGGTCATGTTCATCATGGTGCTCTTCTACTTAGCGGACAGTACAACATTAAAGCCCATGGTTATTTTTAACCCATTATATACCAAAACTCTATTTTTTAATTTTTTTCAAAAAAAAAGTACATTAATATGATAACAGGAATGAAATATGAAAGGAAAAACTGTTTTCGAGTTTCTATGTATATTAGTATAGAAACTACAGAGCATCCCTTTTTAGGGACATTGGACAATACGCTATCAAAATCCACACTATTATTGGTAATGCAAGAAACTGTAATAAACACCATTGGAGACAAAATAAATTAAGTTTGTGATGTTTTTGTGTTTCTTTTATGTGAGAACGTATCATAGACACCAACATTACACCTATCTCACTCTTTCGTCGTTTTTTTCTTACCGTACGCACATCTCTTGTGTTTTAGTTGGCATGATGAAGTGATTTCCTGGTTCAAGTCATATATCGGTGCTAACCCATCCTCCCATCAAAGCTCTATTCTCCGTCGAACACCCAAAAGTGAAAGCTTCTCATCTGGATTTGCAATTTGGAATGCACACCATGTGTTTACCACACAAACATCGATCATCTGGTTGAACAACGGCCACCTCCATTTCTTTTACCTTATTCCACTTCTTCTTTGACTTATTCTATTCTGATACCGACATAGGAATGATATTGTAGTATGCTATATTGTCCCATTATTGGGACGCATAAAATAACTTGATCTTGCACTTACCTCAGGAATTCTATAATCAACTGAATGTTACATTGACATCTGTATATTCATAACAAACGCATCCACATAAAAATGTTTCTTTCAATTGTTGTATAGCTCCTACCAGCAAGTTTACAATGCAGCCAAGTTCAAAAATTTTAAAAAAATGCGCTAATTAATCCATTTCTAACAGTAAGCTAATTATTGAAAAACGTTTTTTTAAATTGATTTTGTAACTCTTTTATAGAACAACAATCAAAACTAAAAGTTCCATTATTTAGTTAGAAATAAATAAAAATACCAGCATCCCCAAAAAAGAGACATTGGTAAATAATGGGTTAAAGGAAAGCCGATTCCGGAAATCTAACCCCCTATTGGTGCTTTCATTAATGTATACGAGAAGGATTGAGGTTATAAGAGGGGGTGAAAAATTGTGGATTAGAAATGTTTGGCGTTGGCTTTCAGGTATTTTTTTAGTTTGGGACATGCTCAAATCCCATTTAGCGGTTTATACCAAGAAATTAAAGACAAAATAACGAACAAACTTCGCAGTTATGTCTGACGGAAAAACGCCATTAGTTAGCTTTAGATGTGGGTATCAATGAACCATTCAAAGCAAATTTGAAACGACAGTGGAATATATGAATTTAGAAGGTGAAAATACCATTACAAAAGGAGACCAATCATATGTAGAAACCTAATTTTTATGTAATGATCTTTTCTTTATTTTTAAAGGTATAATTTTTATATTCGATGTATATCGCGCTTCCGTAAATTTTCGATCTTATTTTTGTGTTAAAAGAGCGCATTATATGCTGGACTACACGTTAAGTTACAATTATTTTAAAAGAAAAATTCGAGGGAAAAAACGAAAGCATAACATTGCAAAATTTATTGCAGAAAATCGTTGCACATTTTATGGAACACGCTTCCTCAAGGGCATGTTTCAAATTTTAAAAAAATTGATCTCTGATTTGAATTTTGCTTCAATCTACCTGAAGCTTTCAATTTGTCTAAGTATGATGTTATACACGTCACAAAAGTGAAATTGCAACACCAAGAAATAAGGCACGTAACACCATGCAAATTTCAGGAGCGATAGTGGTGAGGTTGATATGCAAATTAAAAAACAGACAAATAAAGTTATTCTAAGCTAATTTTTTCATTATCTAATGTGCTCTCTTTTGGGCAGCAATACAGGTCTCAATCCGGCAACGCATTCTATCAATAAATCCATTGATGGTTGCCTGAGGTAACCGTTGCCATACCAGATCCAATGCTGTGCGCAAATCTTCCATGGTTTGAGGTAGTAGTTCTGTCCATGTCACATCCAATGAAATTCCACAGGTGCTCGATGAGATTCAGATCTGGAGAGTTTGCCAGCCAGGGAAGGATGTCAAATTCAGTCAGGCGGTTAAGAGTTCGCCGTCTGACGTGAGTCTTGCATTGTCTTGCTGGAATACCCTGTTGGGTTCTCCCTACAACAAGAACAGAACAACATGCTCCACAACTTATGTGACGAAGTGGTCCGCGTTGTCAAATGGCCATCAATGTGTACCAGAGGCGTCCTGTGATAAAAAAAAATTATACCACCGGAAGCCATGATGCCCGGTGTAGGAGAGGTTTGACACTCAGCGAAATGGGTTGGTTTGTAGCGTTCTCCGAGTCGTCGCCATAACTGTCTACTGCCATCATTCCTCAGCAGACAGAAACAAGATTCCCCCGTAAATAATACCCGACGACATTAAATGGACAGGTACGATAGAGATGACACTCAGCCGGCTGTCTAGCCCTGTGTTGAGAGGTTAAAGGTACCCCTGTTGCTGGTACCCGTGCAAGTAACTGTACTTCAGGCAATCTGTAGCGTATGGTTTGAATGGGCACAGATGCACTTACTCCTGGACGTAACTGGTTTCGGATGTTACGTGTCGCGGAGGGATCTAGAATAGTCATCAGGTGAATACGCTGATCTGTGTGCCCTGACTTGAACCTTTGTGCACTACTTCCTCTTTGGTATGCACGTAGACTTTCCTGAATCCATAGTGTGACACATCTTTTTAGGTGTACATGCTGGATGGTACTAGCGTTGTGCCAAGCACGAGTTTCTATTGTGAGCGCAACTTCATGTTTTTTTTTTTTTTTTTTTTTTTTTTTTTTTTTTTTTTTTTTTTTTTTTTTTTTTTGCGTTAGTTTTTTCTATTGGTATTGCCAGTCAATTTTCAAATTCCCATTCATGGGAGTTTGATTATTTTTTTTTTTTTTTTTTTTTTTTTTTTATATATGGTCGTCTGTTCTCTCTCTTCCCCTTTTTTTTTTTTTTTTTTTTTTTTTTTTTTTTTTTTTTTTTTTTTTTTTTTTTTTTTTTTTTTTTTTTTTTTTTTTTTTTTTTTTTTTTTTTTTTATGTTTGTTGTTTTTTGATTTTGCATAATCTCGCCCCGTTACGCGTCCTCCCGGTCGTTAACTTGAGCTCGCTGACGGCTCAGAGGCATTTTCTACGCTTCTTCGGAAGTTACAAATGTTTTGGGGCTGGTCTTTATAGCCCCAAAAAAGTACCACGTGATCAGATGCGTGCGCAAATTTAATCGTTTGTATAGCTTCACTTTTTAGGAGTGTAGATGAGGAGCTAAACTCAAAAGAAATAATTTTTGATACAATATCAATATTATATATATTTTGATTCCAGTATAGTACAAAATTTAAAAAAAATTCATACACTACCAATTTTTGTTTGAACCAGTTTATTTTTTCTGCATAAAATATCTTCTATATTATCTATCCTATATATATATATGTGTGTGTGTACACCATACATATATATATATTCCATCTCCAATTTTCTAAAGTAAACCTATTTTAATTTTATATGCAAGTTTAAAATTGGAAAACATTGTAATTTCAGAACATTTCTAAATTTTAATGGTGTAGTATGAAAATTGGATAAGAATTGACAACTCCAATTTTATATAAACAATAGCATGTATTTCATCAGGAAATATATTGCTAGTTTGGAAGGTCCTGCAAACCATATTTGGTGCTGTTCTCGATAATAACACATGTAGAAAAAGATATAATTTTGAAATATACAAGATTCTTAATAGTGATGATACTATTAAATTTATAAAACTAAGTAGAATGAGATGGGCAGGGCAAATAGTAAGAATGAGCCCGGAACGAACAGCAATGAAAATTTTTAATGTAACTCCCTTTAATAAAAGACCAAAGAGAAGGTCCAAAAGGAGATAGAAAGACTGTGTCGGAAGACTTTGCCATTCTAAAAGTGAAAGGCTGAAGATCAATTGCTGGGAGAAGGGCAGAGTGGAAAAAACTTCTGAGGAAGCTTTCAGGCCCACAAAAGGCTGTCATGCCAATGCTTATGATGTTAATCACACTACTAAAGTAATCCTCATTACCTGACAATTAGGAAGAAAATATCTTTTAAAAAAAGAAAAAAATAGGAAATTTAAAAGAAATTTTATAATTTTTCTTACTACAAATAAATATAATTTACTTCCTTAGAAGCTCTTTCTCCACAAAATACCATTCCACACTTTAAAAAAAACATGAAAATAAGTATTGACAACATATTAAAATAACTTCGTCAATGCCTCTTAAACTTCTTACAAGCTAATGGTAATCATCCTTCAAAGCTACCACAGTCCCAGAACACATAAGAAAAAAAGTACAACTTAAATATTAATTAAAGAGTTGTAATTCTATTTCTTTAGTAGAAAAAAATTAATTCCCAATCATTCCAAGTGTCTCCATTCAATCGGTCTTTTTGTTCATGATTTAATAATTTTCCCCCAAAGAGATGCCGCCTTGTTAATAAACCCGCAAAGTCGTCCGAGTCTAAATCCGATTTCAATTAAGAGTTCGACCACCCTAGAGAAGAAACGATAAAACAGCGATCATAAAAATACTGTGAACTCATAACTTAGCCACAAATACCCGTTAATATCCCCTAGCACAATAGGCAGATGTTTAAAAAAAATAGGAGAGAATTTATGAAGTTAGTAGCAATGTGTGTTCTCTTTTTTGGCGCACAACAATTAATACTTTTTATTCCAATAAGTATATTTGTGGGGGGCATGCTATTCATTGTGAATAGACGAGTTTTCGAATAAAGAATAAAAATAAAAGCACGCATGGAAGTGTTGGTTATTTATAGGCGTTTTTTTTGTTCTCGCACAATGTACATAAAATGGGAAGGTGTAACTTTGATCAACCGCTAACTTTCACTTACTAATGAATGATATGAGATTATTCAGAGTCATAAAACAAAATAAAAGATAAACAAAATAATATGATGATTGTAATATCAGCGTCTTCGAAAGGTTATGCATACTCTTGGAACATTCAGGGTTAAGAAAATGGAACCGATACACTGTTTTGTTTTATAAGATTAAGAATAAAAAATTAAAGGAAAAAATAATATTTGAACTAGGTAAATGTTAAATTTTAATTTCGAGAAAAATAATTTTTTTTAGTCCATCAAATTATTTTTTCATTATAGCTGACCATTCTGGTCAGTCAATCACAGAACCAATCTCGACACCAATGCATTCTAGCTTTTCCATCCTAAAGGCCATATCACACACGTATGTCTCGGAACAACTTGAATCTCGAAAGAACAACCATTTCAAGCAGTTGTGAAAGTGAAGGGTTGCCATAAGCAAAACAGTACACTCTGACGTCAGCCGCACCCTATCTTCACATTGAAAAACTACTCGCCGATTTTTCTGCTTCGGAAAACGAACATCCAATATTATTTATTTTATACCACTCGCGCTTTTGTTGAGTAACAAAAATGGAGCACCATTATGCTTAAAAGATTATACGCCATTAAAATATACAATGCTATTAAAATATTACACGCCATTTCTGATGCGTTTGACGAAGCCATGACTGTCATTTTTACCGCCATCTTGTTTATGACGTAGAGAGCTGAAGAATCCCATTGGTTGGAATTTCCAGCAATTCTTTCAGCTCATTGGGAAAAAGTTGCTCAAAGCCGTTGCAATGGCAACTGAGCAAAAATCGTTCATAAGGGCTGCTTCAAAGAAAAATTTCTCCAAATACGTATACGTGGGATAAGGCCTCGAGGTTTCTCATCTACACTCCCGCACTACATTTTTGTAACAAAAAACTGACTATCACTCCCTCCCTTCACTTCAAAAATGCAAAGTTTTTTTGTAAGTTCAGGTTTTTTTATCCGATTTTAACTATTAATAGCACATGCATTTTTATTAATTTCACAGTAATTCTTTTTTTAAATTTATAAACTAAAATTTTTAAATTTGTTATATCTAAGTATTTTATTTTAAAACAGGCAATATGGAAGCATTTCACTGCCACTCTAATTCTCAATGATAGGAGATTGGTGTACGAAAGAATCGAGTTCTCCTCACCCATACAGAAACGGTACCAGTTCTCACCCATCCATCTTTCTATAGATTTTTCTCACTAATAGGAGACGGGGGTTCGAAAAAACCGAATGCTTCTCAACCATGCAATATCAGTAGCATTACACTTTTTAGTCCCTCCTTTCATTTATTTACAATTTTAAGAAGATCTTGCATAGTCTGCTGGTAAAAATATGTGTAATACAAGATTTCAAAACACGTATAATGTGCATATGTGTTTACATACAGTAAATCTATATATATATAAAGGAGAAAAGCGACTCACTGACTGACTAATCACTATATCTCTGGAAC
The DNA here is from genome assembly GCA_019973975.1 of Trichonephila clavata. Taxonomy (NCBI): domain Eukaryota; kingdom Metazoa; phylum Arthropoda; class Arachnida; order Araneae; family Nephilidae; genus Trichonephila; species Trichonephila clavata. The sequence continues at coordinate 287 of BMAO01031989.1, read as the reverse complement.
TATTCAACTTACAGACTTGAAATTTGGTAGACATGTTCCTTTCATAGAGTAAACAACCGCTAAGAACGGATTTTCCGAAATTCAAGAAACAAGGGGCATTAAGGGGGGGGGGTTAAGGAGCGTTATAAATAATTGTTTCTATGTTTAAACTACTCGATGTACAATCTTGAAATTGAGCAAGCAGATTCCTTTCATAGAGTAGAGATCCGTTACAAAATGAGTTTGGATAAAATCAACCCCCAAGTGGCGTTGCGAGGGCTTAGGGGCGTTATAGATGATTATTTCCA